>CAUPSG010000943.1:32500-182161 GCA_963513935.1 Aphrophora alni | reverse complement strand
CGTTTAAAAAAACATGAAAATAATCATGTTTGATAATTTACTAGAATACGTACGCAATAGCTTCACTCGGTCATCCAGTGTTCTGCAGTGCACTAATGTTCCGATGCAGTGTAGTTATTTCAATAGTTAACTGTTATGAAGTTACCAACTCCAAAAAGTGGTTTTTATGATGAGTTCTTGGTAGGACTGAAATTGTTTATATTTTTACGGATTCTATCAAATTTTGCTAAAACGTGAGCTCCAATACATATCGGTTGTAATGTACCTACTTCCCATTTTTGCTCTGTTGTTTTAAAGGCGATAAAACTTTCGGTCATCATAGCCTTGTACCCCTAGCCCATGAATTGTTTAATAGCGTTAGCAAGAATTGTTAAGAATGACCTGATAGGAAAGATGAAAGAGAGGGATCTAAAAACGTGTAGATCCAGTTAATTCCCTCGGGATTGCTAAACCCGTACTCACTATACCCCTGAAGGTTGCTTTGGTTTTGTATATATGTAGTACTTGGAAAGTTAATGCAAGAATTCCCTCTTCATCACTAAAAAGGCTGTAGGTCTGGTCAGACCTTAATTCTAGATAATATGGTGATTATAAAATATTAAACTACTATTCCTTAAGAGTATTTATACAAAGTTTCATCGAGGTAATTTTTCAAATTATTTAATTATTAATGAAAATACATGACCCCCTCCACACCCTCTTCATATAAACGGCTGTAACTCTGGCCAAACCCTAATTCCAGAAATGGTGTTTATAAAACATTATACTAATATTCCTAAAGAGTATTTATGCAAAGTTTCATCGAGTTATTTTTTCAAATTTTTTAGTTATTGATGAAAATTTATGACCCCTCATCCCTCTTCATCACTAAAAAGGCTGTAAGTCTGGTCAGACCCTAATTCCAGATATGGTGGTTATAAAATAGTAAACTACATTCCTCAAGAGTATTTATGCAGAGTTTCAACGTGGTAATTTTTCAAATTATCGAGTAATTGATGAAAATGCATGATCACCTCCCCCCAAGTCGTTTTTTCCATAACTTGTGTTTTTTAAACTTTAGGTACAGATATTTCAAAAAATATTACAACTACAAATCTGAAATTTTAGACACATCATTTATACAACTACTTGACACTACCCTTGCAGTTTTTTTTTTTTTTTTGAGGTAAGATAGTTAAAACCTTTATTATCAATAAAAATCTAAAAAATTAATAGGGTTTTAAAAATTAAAAAAAAAAAACAATAAAAATCCTTATATTTTTATTTTTTCACTTTATTTTTATATTTCTGCTACAGTAAGTAAATTCACATTTACTAAATATGTACCAAAACTTTCAAGTCTGTAGCACTAATGGTTTCATAGAATGGTAGCTAAAGTAAAGTATTTACTCCCATTTGATTAACATAGGAGAGGGAAAAGGTGCCGACTTCCCTTAACACGATTTACACTTTTTAATGGTCGAAATCCATTATTCATGTCAAAAACAAGCTATTTAAGAAGACAGTTTTCAGGCAAGTTTCTTATTTTTTTTGATAAAGCGATGATGTCCAAGAGGTTTTTGCCTTTAAACAACAAGGAAAAGCAAAATTATTAGTCATCATATCTGCGCATTCATTCCCAACATGTTTAGGAACCTGTAATATTTTCTTATATTTTGTTTTTAATTGTTGCACCTATCGGTAGAAGGGTGCTTTGATAATATGCCTCAGCTTAATAGGAATTTTGAAATGGAAAGTAACTTTTAAATAAGGTAAATCCTTTAATAAAAGCTGGTTATACAAATAAAGTCCAATTTGATTTTTTGTAGTTTGGATTACGGTTTTCTTTAAGTAGAGAATTCCTATAATCAAATTGTATTATTATTGAGTAGTGGTTGTACTACCTAAATGTTAATATTTCTCATTTTTGTGTGTAATTGTATAATAGGCCTACAGGAGAGGTTACAAAAGTCAGTCCAAAGGAGCGCTTTTCCTATATGGAGCGCTTACAATTTCCTTTGCAGGAGGTGATATTGTGCGTAGGATTTAGCAGGTCCAGGGTTTCTCCTATTAAGTTCCCTGTTGGCAGGCACGTGATGTCTTCTCTTTTTTTGTCCACTAGAAACTTGACACTAAATATAACAGATAAAAGTATCAAATATAATTAAGTATCAGTATCATAATGTATCAGTTTTAAGAAAAACTGTTAAATGTGTAAAGAATGTTGGTGTATTGCTTGGGTTTACAGATTCTGACAGATCCACCACTGAAGTCCTGTGATGAACCTACTTTCGGTTTGAACTCATTCATGACACAGAATGTAGTGACTGTACTCAAGTCCTTAGCTAACAAAGGAAAGACAGTGATATGTATGATACATCAACCTTCGTCTGAAGTCTACGTTATGTTTCATAAAATACTGCTCATGGCTGAAGGAATAGTTGCATTCTTGGGATCACCTGCAGAAGCGATTGATTTTTTCAAAACGTATGTAAAATATAGCCAGTTGTGTAATACAGTATTTACAAGTAAATATGAATAGAGTAATGATTAAGGTGTTTGCTTTTTATTTTTTATCTCACTTTAAAATTTTATTTGTGGCTTAGTTTCATTCTAGTTCGACTATGAAGACAGACTACTAGTATAAATGCGCTCATAAACAAGCAACATTTAATGGCAATGTGTGGTCGGCAATATTGCTCAACATCCAGAAACATTTCCTGGACTATATTCCTGTAGCCCAGCAATATATCACTTATGGTCATATTGCAACTACTGGCCGAGGTGTATAAGTAGATTAAGGACTTATAGGAGTCTCCAGTCACCAAAAATCTAAGTGTTGTTGCTAATCTTGTAGTGATCAGTATAGCTGTTTCATTACTGTAACCTGTTTTTCAATATTTGGTCCAATTTTCTTAAGTAAATATTCGAAGTCACTTTTCGACATTCTTGTAAAGTTTTTGAATACATAATTATCGAGAACTAATTCTTTGCTCAAATTATGAAGTGTTTTTCATTTATTTATGTATGGTCGAATCCACGTTCTTCTCTTTTTCTTTATATAATTGTTAATTACTATGTATGCTGCACTAACAAGCACGTCTTCACTTTCAACCATTGTCAAGTATATGCGACAAATTCTTGGTTAACTATTTGGCCGAAATGTAGATGCCCCATATCTGGCTACACATAGCTTGGCCATGTTGCGGCAATACATTTCTGGAAATGCTGTTGGCCCACAGTTTTCAGAATGATTGCCTGAAATACAGCATTTTTGCTTAATATACGGAAAAATCCCATGCCAGCAACCACACAGTATGGCCGAAAAATAAACTTGTATCATATTTTCATTTTGGTATTAAGACCTTTTCTTTCCTCTGATGAGGTCTAGTGCGGAATTCTGTGCTGGTGCAGTCTTTTGAGTCTTCTGGGACATTCTAGTATGTTCTTAAAGTCTTTCTTACTTACATAATTCCGTTCCGGCTATTGGTGTTTATTCCTTCTGTCATAACACCGGCTTGATGAAACTCACAACATACTCTCAGTGTTCCTTCTACCAAGCATCTGCCCAATAATATTTTTTGGAGTCACTATTTCCATCGCTTTAGTTAATAAGCTTTTCTCTGTTTTCCACTTATCGTAACTAAAGAAGATGTGTTACGCATCAAGTCAGTGACGTCCTTACAATGAATACAGGAGGGTTTATCTCTCTTGCCCATGCTAAAAAGATATTGTCAGAATAGACAAACAGAAATTAAATCACGTTCTTCCTTTTTTTGCGGTTTTTTGACAGAGGGGATGAGCCTGCTGTCCATCTTCCTTTTTTCTCTGGTAGCCATTGCTCTTGCTACTACATCATTGATCGGGCTGTCTTCCTGGATATCCCCTTTCTTCTTTCAACTTATTCTCTATATTATATTCTTCTTTTCCCTCTTTAGGAGCTCATTAGCAGTGAATATGGTCATGTCAATCTCGAGGGACCCTATATAGATCTACTCATTTCTTCATGTAGTCTTGTATCCCTTTCTTTCATTTTTCTATCAAGTTTCTCTTGACCAACTCTTGTTCTTTTCTGACCCTGATGCTCTTTATAATATTCGAAGCCTTAGGGGTCTTTATTTTATCCTCTTTTTTCTTTTTTTTTTAAAGCAATGGTGGCCGAGAGATTTTTTAACTTTAATCAACAAGGGGTAAAACCAAGTTAATTATTTTGCAAAACCAGAAAATCTCTAAGTATGCTAGAATGTCGGCCTCTGAGATGAGGTGTATACGAGTGTGTTCATTGATTCTGAATTGTGTTTAAAAATTAAGACAGCTAAACACAATTTGTGGCTATCTTTTTTATAGTGAACGGATGTCTTTATTAGCTCATGTTTTTAATTTTGGCCTTTGGCAGTAAGGGCTGTCAAAAATAAGAGCTGTAAATAGGACATATAGTCATGTGATACATCATTTTAAAGGAGTCAGTGAGACAATCAAAAATGATATTTAAACATTTTGTTTTTCGACCATCGTATCTAAAATATCTGTCATTAACAAATCTATTAAGGTAGTTAAATGTAAATTGCATCTGCCCATCTTAACTTTATTATTATTTGAAAATATTCTCAATAAGTTTGGGTATTTGGCCCTCTAGGGGAGGGGGAGGGCATAGCTTAAAATTTTAAATTAGGATGATGGCCTTCATTTTAAAGTTCTTTAAATGTGTATAAGTAGAATAAATCACCTTTAAACACTATTTTATGTTTATTATTAAGGTATTTATTATTATTCCTAAAGATAAACAACAATGAATATAAAATAAATCGTATAAGTCTAGAAACTACAAGGAAACTCATCCATCAAGCTCTCTATGTTTTTATTATGTTAGAAGACACACCATATCCTATTAGAATCTTGAACACAGTCTCCTTACGGATTGAGTCAAATCTCTTCAGAAAATAAATTAGTTTTAGGTTCAAACTTGCTCTCTATTCTACAGATTGCTCTATCAAAGGATCTCATAATGAATATTTCCACAAAATTTCAAACCTATGACATAACTTTGTCTATATATGAAAGATTATGCAATATTTACACTGTATTACAGAATGGGAGCCACATGTACAAGCCATTACAACCCAGCTGATTTCTTCATACAGTTGTTAGCAGTCATACTTATTGCAGAGGAGTCATGTCATAATATGATTCAAATGGTTTGTGATTCTTTCGCAACATTGGAATATGGAGTTAAGATTGCAGCCATCATAGAATTTAAAATCAATTCTCAGGTAATTCTTTTATCAATTTAACTTTGGGACTTTTTTCATTTGAACTAATTGAAAATGAGTTTGGATCACGGATTTGGGGGGAGGGGGTGAAGGACTCATATATAGGAAATGTTGTAGAAGGTGACCGGACTATTCATTCTATTTTTCACCCAGGTAACCGACTTCCGACAACTCTAAAAGTTATAACAATTAAACATTTTTTAAATTGTAATATATTTTATGACATTGAAATCTTTCCTTCTGATAGATGTTAACAGCTGGAAGCAGACTACAGTATTGTAACTATAATTAATATGAGTAAACAATTTTCTTTTACTCATAAATGAATAAATAAATGATGCAAAAACATTAACAAATTTTCTCGTTCCTCCAACCCCAAAACCAAAATAATTGTTCGTCACCCAAAAATGTTAGTTCTGTAATTGTTAGTCAAAAAGTGAAAATGAACTATGGACATTGTCTTTGAAAAAAAATGTATACATATAAGGGTCTAAACTTGGTTCACTTGTGCCATAAACACGTCCTCAGAGATCGTACACTTAAAATTGAGCTTTTAATGACGGTGACCAAGGTTCATTTTGTTCTTTATTCCTGAACCGTTAAATTTGTTTATTTTCGATTTTGCATAATTGTTTGGGTCATTTTCACTTCATTTTCACATTCATGTTTCACTCAAAATTTAATGTTGCGAGCTGATTTTTGTTTATTTTTACCGATTAATCACGAACAAGCATTTTTAGAGAGACGGTGACAAATTAATTTTATTACAGTTCTTAGAGGTTGCACTTGAGCAAAATTGTCGTTGCAGAAGTAAATGTATTATTCTAATAACGAAAATACAATCACAAAGTTATAATTTTTAAGTAAACTAAACTCAGTTCAATTCTTTCCTATTGTAATTATTTACATTTACAAAATGCCAACCAAACATTCACTGCTAATCTCGAGTTCAAGGAAACTAAAGAGACATTTCGATAACTTGCTAGAGTTTTAAAATTCAAACTGCGCTAGTGCACCAATCACAATATGACGAGGAATATGGTGCGCAGAACCACTATTTTATAATTTAAACAGGATCGATTGATCCGCATCTTTAAGAAGATTCGATCTAGTCCATGGTCTATTCTAGAAGAGTTTATTGTCGTATTGCAATGTTTCATAAGACGGCAGCCATTGCTATGTGCTGTGTAGTTTAGCTGTTCAGTGTATTAGTTCAGTAGAAGTGAGAATTGTAATTGTATTTAAAACTTTTCCCAGTTTTTAGTTACAGTGTTTCAAATATGTTTATAGTATTTTTGGTTGTATATAGTTCGTAGTTACAATCATTAACTAATATAATACTTTGTGCGAAAATTTACATAAATAGGTTACATAAATGGTAGGCACATAGCTGCCAATTATCTACACTAATACAATGGTTTTGTATTCCTATATTTAGATTTAATCATCGGTGGTTCAATTACTTAAATTTACATAATAGTTTTACTATCTTTAATCGAGAGCTAAAGGAATGTTGCAAGAAGAAAGTTAGTTTATTAATCTCTCTTCATATAGGCTGATATATACAAACTTAAAATAAGAAGAGTTACATGAAGCATGCTCACCTTTGTTCTGGAGCTTATCTGTGCCCAAACTGTGATCCTTAGTGGTCCTTGGTTCTCTGGACTTTTCTCTTGAAGAGCAATGATGCTGATGGCACTCTGGTAACGTTCGATGGTCTCACCTTCTTTTGGGAGTCTCAATGCTGTTAGGAAGTTCCTTTTATTAGGCCTGGGTTCTTTATTTTCAAAAAACTCAGTGGTTCAGTTTTACTAAATTCTCTTTGTGGACCCGATTGGTTACTTGAATATTTAAAGAAAAAAGAAAAATGTTTAGAAATTAAATTTTCCCCCTCATTTTTTATGAGACAAATGAGAAAAGATGAGACGAGACGAGGCGAAGATGAGATGAGATGAGATGAGATTAGACGAGACGAGACGAAGACAAGACAAGACATAGATGAGACGAAGATGAGATGAAGACGAGACAAAGATGAGGCAAAGACGAGATGGAGACAAGATGGAGACGAGACGGGGATGAGACGGAGACGAAGATGAAGACAAGACAAGACACACCAGGACAGGACAGGACAAGACAGGACAAGACTAGACAAAACTCATCTTAGTCTTTCTCTTGTCTCGTCTTCATCTTTGTCACGTCTTCGTCTTGTCTCATCTTGTATATGTCTCGTCTCATCTCCATCTCATCTTCGTCTCATCACATCTTCATCTCGTCTTCGTCTTGTCTTTGTCTTGTCTTCATCTTGTCTTCGTCTCGTCTCCTCTCATCTTGTCTTGTCTCATTTTAAATGATTATAATACTTTCCCTTCAATTCCAAAACAATTTTAAAAACAATACCCTCAGATATGTTAGTTTTACCTGAATAAAAGCTGCAACCGAAACTCCTAAACCAATGAAGAGGTAGTAGATGGAAAACATTTCCATACAAACTGGTTAATTCTTTGGGAGATAACTCTCTATGAGAGATACTGTCTAACACAGAGCTAGAACAGAAGAGTAATTTAATTGTAGACAGAGCATTTGTACTTCTTGCATATATGTAGTATGTAGAAAGTAATGGAATGTGATACTTGAGCCTTGAGTAATGTGTTGAGCCTTGAGTTCAAAATAATAGTTTTGGGAATTGTTTGCATGTCGTATGTCCAGTACTCTCCAGCCAAAACATATGTATGGACTGCTTTGAATTAAATTTGCTATGTGGACATAGTTTGACCATATTTCAGGATTAATTTTTTTTCCAATAACTCAAAATTTGGTGGTAGTAGCTACCATAAGTAAAAAAAATAAACCACGTTTCACTAAGTCAAACCGTTCTCAAGATATAACGGTTTTTATAAATTATTTTCTCCTTCAAATTTGGTATGCAGAATTTTGCATTACTTTATTGTTGTGAGGGTTGCTGCACTTTTAGAATTGTAGGGGCTTGATAAATCCGTTGTTAACCTATAAAATTTCCATCTTATTACCGTATATATCCAAAGTACATTTACATCTCTTCACCAGCATCTTTTAATTTCCTGTCTATCATATTTACTGGTTATAATTTTATAAAGTATTCCTCTGCAATTTCCCCTATTAAAACATGATTGTAATTTCTTAGTTCTATGCCTTAGTACACCACTTTCTGTTGTTAGCCATACAAAATTCTCATCTTCTTACCCTTAGATATCCTTGTAACACCTGTCAGAGATATATTAAAAAATAATGATCTCTGATAGTATAAAAATAATAACACATCTGCAGAACAGTCTCAAGTAACAACTTGCACATGTAAAGGCAGAACGGTTGTTCAACTTAAGTTTCTCAAGAGAAAACAATATTAGCAAGCTACACAGAAAACCCTGGGAATTGGCCTCTGGAATGAAAACTATTTACATTCATACCATAATTTAGTTATGCTTATCTGAAAACCTTTCAATAGTGGAAAGAGTACAAGAAGAAGGTATAACCACTACACCATGCCCAGTTTTGAAGTGATGAAGAATGAAACCATTTTTTCACAGTTCTGTTTTTATTTTTCAGACTCAGTCTGTCAAAATTTCCATAAAGTAAAACTAGTTCATTTTTGTGTCTTCTGGGAGTCATTCTTCCAAAATTACTCTCTTGGTATAAAAAACACAATGAGCATAGCTTTTAATTTATATTTATGACAGCGTTTTCCAGTGCATTGACCTTTGTTTTGTCTCTGAGTTCATACTGGAAGATGCAGGTTTCATCGGAAGTGGTGACTTTTTGCAGAAGTATGGGATTGACTTAAGTTGCTGTAATATAATAGCTAATTTCCCCAAATGTTTTTAGTCTGGTGTAAGATCTTGTTTTGTATTGAGATCCTCAATGTGTTTTATCAATGAGGTTCCATCTAACATTCTGACACTAAATTGGCTAAATTAGCAGTCTTCTCAAACAATGTAGCTAATTTAGTCTACATTTTCTCCAGTTCTTTAAGTGGTTGTACAGGATATTCATCGTCTTTCATGTTCTGACACCGTTCACTGAATTTTTTCTGCCACTCAAACACATGTGTATGATATATATATATGTCTTCCTCGTAAGTCACGTTACTAAACTTATAAACTTAGCATTATTCCTGCACACAACTGCACTAAACAATTACTCATAATCAAATAAATGACAGAGGTTGTTGATATTTGTCATTCAGGTTTCAGACACGTCTTAGGACTCTGTAAAAGAGCCAATCAGTTCTCTCTGCTTTCTTTAAGAGATAAAAACAGAGTCTCAATATTTAATAGACACCATTCATAAGCAAGACGGTTTCTTGCCTTGATTGATCTTATTTGATGAATTGCAGTAGTAACAATTGGTCAATCTAACTTTAATGGACAGGGAAAACTGACAAAAAATTAAGTTTTGTATATGTCAACATCTGTTACTGTAAATTAAGAGTAACAATTAATCTGTTACCATATATTTTATTTTTGTTTCAGAAAAAAGTACAAACCAGCGAAAGTTTTATTGCCAAAATTGACTCTATGAAATATCATAATATCAACAATAACAACAACAACGGTGTCGGTCGTGGTGGGGATAATCAATGGCCATCCCCTTCTCCTCTCGCACGAGGAGCACCCTTACGCCGCCTGCTACTCCACCTCTACCAGCATCCTCGCTACCTACCGTTTGTGATTTACCACAACATGAACAATGGTTAGGCAAAGTCACTGCCATCACGCTAGCAGGAAATTCACCGACACTGCCTCGTAGAGCGCCTTTACTTTCACTTCATCTATGTGCACATTCATTAAGCTTAGCGGAAATCTTATTATTCTCATCATAATGCTAATGGGACATCAGATCCTTTTGATGCAGAGTGGGCTGCGATTGCTTCACGTAAAGGACAGCAGAGAAGTACTAACCTGTTCTTATCGACTACACCAGTTAAAGCATTTGAAGTGCAAATGTGAGAGTTGGTTAACCTGTAGGGTTCATAGATTGTTATTTAGTGTGTAAGATAAATAGAGTGTGATTTGTAAAGTGTGATAGGATATTTAGTTACTTTATGTTAAAAGTATTGATATTTTTTTAACGTTTACAAATTTAATTGTATTTCTAACTATTACTTTAATTATCAAAAATTCTAGTTTTTGGTCAGATTTACCGATCCAAACTTTTGTGTTATTTTAGATTGTATTTATTTGTGAATATTTTTAGTAGAATAGTCACAGTGTACACAATAAATGGGAAGCCCCATTCTTTGAACAAAAATTTCTTATTTACATTGTCTAGATATGTTTCATTATGTGACAGTCCAGGCGGTTTTACATATTATCTAATTTTATTTTCAAGCCAGTATTATAATACAAAACGAAAAAATACAATTGAAACTACGATTCCTCGTAAGGACTGTATCCTGTCTATGAGGGATAAAATCTCAAAGTCAGAAAATCAATCCGAACATCCAACAATTTAATGAAAAACTATTAACATTTTCTTCAAATATTATATTTAATATAGTAAAAATAACATTACAACAACATAATTAACAATAATGTGGAAACCTTCATTCCTATGAATACAGTAAATATAGTAATACAGTAAACCTTTGATACTTCGACACATGAACCTGTCCATACACGTCACAAAGCGTGCTGTTTGAGCATTCTGTCACTTCCAGGGTTAAATTAACAAAAAAAGGTTTGATATTGTACTCAAATGAAAGAAATTGAATACATATACAGTATTCTTTTCCACTCATAATGACAATCTCGCTCGCAAAGTTTAATACAGACTAAAAATATTAGCAGGCAAACAACCCATTAGGATGTTGATTGACATGTCACAATGTACATGTTTCTCATTGGCCTGTACAGTATTTTAGATGAGGGGTGGGGCTTTATTTGTGTAAATGACAGGTCTCAATAAGGAAACAACCTTAATTCCAAGAATTGAAGACAATAGTTTCCTATGAACAAAACTATTTTTACAAGACCCAATGAAATGATCTTCACAACTGCAGCATTTTTCCCGTGTTATATTTTTAATCTTTATAGCTTCTTAAAACTGCACTATTGTATACAGTTTTATTACAGGTAGCTATAAATAAATCAATGAAGTTTTATGCATGAATATGAAAATAAAAATGTGATTTTTCTGTAATTTCATAATACTCGGATTCACATCGGTTAATATGGAAACTTGTTTAACATTCCTTTGTGCGCTATTTCTATTATTATAAACAGAATTTCTGAATTTTTTTGACTACATCGGTTAACCTGGAACTCGGGGCTTGGATAAACACGGCTCTACTGTACTTTTACTTTTGTTTAATTGTTTACTTTTGTACAGTATTCGTTAAATATGTGCAATTTTCTTATAAAAGTCATGTTTTTAATGTGTTATTAGTGTATATCCAATACACTCTCTATAGTTCGACATTTTGATACTTCGACACCTCCTAAGTCCACAAAGTGTCAAACTATCGAAGTTTTACTGTATCAACAAAAATTAGTTTTAAAATGTTTAAAACATATGCCGTTTGTAGCCATTTTTATATCTATTTGCATAAAATAACAGATAAAGCAGGTGATTGGGTTTATCAGCATGAATTATCAAATTAGTCTGATAATTTTATGTTAGGCCTAACCTGAACTAATTGGTAGTATTTGAAATGAAGGTTTGGCCTAAAAAATGATTCAATGAAGATATCAAGCCCAAACCTAGAGGTAGCCTAAAAAACTATATAGTTAATAACAAAGGCAATTATTAATGAGCAAAACCAGATCAGAAACGTATCCATGAAAATGAAGTAAAAATTGTATTTCCAAGATAATAGACGATTTAGTTAAATATATAATTAACGATATATTTTAAAATCATAGCATGACCGCTTAGTCAATCATTTAGATGGGATGATTCTTCGTAAGGGATTTATTTAGGTGGTTGATATAAAGGAGGATTGACTGTAGATTGATAATTGATGTATGTGACAATTAACGTCTGATGTCCGGATTCATTAATGTGGAAGATAAATTTTGAAATTTATGAAGATAAACTAGTAATGGTTTCAATCTAACGACCTATTAGCTGTTAATCAAGATGTAAAGACAAATAAGAGCAAAGATATCAAAGTGTAACCCTCAGTATGTGTGTTATATTGATATTGTCCAACTAGAGAGTAAAGATAGTGATGATGGAATTACGATCTTGAAACATATAAATAATTTTTTTTTTTTTTAATTCACCTAACAATAAAAGTATGTTATTCTACATTAAAAGGTTATACTAAAACTACACATCTTTCCCACTTAACAGTATATATAAACAGACTGACAATAACAAAATATTTCTTTTATAGGAAGTTATGTATATATTTCTTCCTATATTCATATGTCCAAGCTTGCACTAGCAATAATCACTGTAAATAATTGATTTAAGACTCAGTTGTTTGGTTTCCAGTTGTTGTACTTAAATAATTAAAACAAGTTATAGAGTTTTTAGTTAATAGATATGAAATTTTATTACGCAAGGCTGTGGAGTATATTCCCGCTCGGCAATTGCGTTTATTTTTAGATATAATAGAAATACTTATTTTTAAAACAATTCTTTTTAATTTGTAAATTTTAATTGTTTTTTTTCCAAATATGTTCTCTGAGGGACATTCATTTGTTCGTTTAAGTGTTTTAGATTTAAAAATCATCAGCTTTTAAAATTTGTATCGTTTAAAACTGCAAGAACTTTTTGCATTTAGATTAAAATGTATTTACACAGGGTGGCCCACTGAGTAATCAGAAAAGTGTCAATATCCAAAATCTAATAGAGAATTAATTTATTTGTGTAAAATACTTTTATTACCGTTTTACAAAAAGGTAGTATAGAATCTGTGCAGTACATTACTGTCCAAAGTATTAAACAGATTTGATGAAATTTTAGCGTTTGGGTTACAGCAGTTAAAATCAACAAAGAATTTCTGGTAATGTATGTGAATACTTAACTTGTAAAAGTGACTGGGAAATGGGTATCAGATCTTCTTAACAATAAAATATGCAGAGGCCGATGTCTACGGAGTACTCCATACCTATTCTATAAATATTTAAAAAATCTGAGAATAAGACTCATTGCCAACATCTTAAACTTGGTTACTTAAACAAAACCACTCTAGAGTTAAGGTTGATAAAAGACTTGCGACACTGTCCAGTAAATTATTATTATTGTCACTTGTAATACATGTCTACAAATGTTGACAGTCAAAGTTTGTTTTCCAATTTACCCACAATCCTAATTTTAAATTGTTTGCTGATTGAAACTTTCTTATTTAAAAAATAATAAATTTGATCAAAATCAACTTATTTAACTGACAAATATGGGATTGTAGAAAATATTTTGTTATTTTCTAAGATGCTGCTTTGAAGCAAAATTTGCTAAAAAAACAGATTTGTGAAATTCAAAATTTTGTCTGGATTTTATGATATTTGGAGTTAATAGAACATACCACTAAGTTTTAACTGTAATACACTGTATAGACATACAGACATTTAAAAATAGAAAGTAAACATAAGTATATAAGGAAGTAAAAATCATAGATTTGAAGAATTTGGTCAAGTTGTCATCCTGCGACTGGCATTTCTATAGTACACTGCACTATTTACAAATGGTGCCAACATGATACAGCAAATTATCCATTAATATTGTTTATTAATAATAGTCTTTTACTGTTATAAATAAATGAATCTGTATTACCTACAAATAAGTTACATTTTGTTTGTTTGAACAAATGTTTTCTTTAAAGATAGTATAATGTAACATTTTCTTTGTATCTCATGGAACAAATGTTTTCTTTAAAATAGTATAATGTAAATATACACATTTTAAATCTATGTTCATAATATGTAATTGTATTTCTTGGCAGCTAAGTATATGAATACAGTGTGTGAAATTAGTTATCTCTATTGGAAGCTACACACAAGGAATCTTTGTTACTTTTAATTTTAAAGTTTATTTTAAACAAATTGATGATCAGTTTTGGGGGAAAAGACTCATTGTAAATTTTCAAAACTATTTTGACAACCTCTATTCTCCTAAACGATTGCTATATAGTGACAATCTCTCATTTGAAGAGACTAATTTAATTTGTAAGAAAGAATGGAAATGATAAAAAATAAAAGAACCAATGCATTTACATAGAAAAATGCAAAGTGTAACGAATTGACCCGTCCAACCAATATTTGTCTGTTGTTTAAACAGAATATTTGTTGAAACTGAACCGTTTTTCATCTCAAATCTAAATAGGAAACACTAAATAAACAAATTTATAATTAAATAGTTATAAATAAATATAGCAGCCACAAATTAAACACATCAAAATTTACTTTATCTGCTAGGTAAGTGCTTAATGGGAGCTTCAACAAGCTAATAACTTTATCAGGCGCATAGTGAAGTTTTTAATCTCCTGACAAGATATACTGGGAGATCGTAGAACATATTTTCTACACTTATCGTGGAGATATCTTGTCGGGAGATCTTGGAAACATTTCTAAATATTAAAAAAAATAACGGTTTCTATAGTAAATTATAAGCAAAAATTTGAATTATAAAAATATAGAAGGTTCGTCTTTAACAGTGGTGCCAAGATTATATTATATTTTATCCTGACAGTATTGGCAAGATTCTGTTGCTTTAGTCTTGTGTTGTGCTCAACAAGTATTATGTACTTAATAGTACAAATAGTTACAGACTTTGTAGATATATTGTTGGTTCTAAAAGTATTATGGTAGTTACAAATAATTCATAGTTTTGTTAAAATATATATATCTGTATCTTATCTATATCTTATGCTATAGAAAGTATAATGTTTTGTGAACTAGTATTACTCAGAATATATATTTAAGTTTTTTGTGTTAAATATTATTAAAAAATCGATATATATATATATATATATATATATATATATATATATATATACATACACAAAATAACACATGAACTGTTTTAGTTGCATTTGAATTGTAATTTTGTCAATAAAGTTGTATATAATTAAATAACAAAAATGGTGTTTTATTGTTGTGTGCCTTATCAACTTTTTTAAGAATAAATGTACATTTTTAAACATAAAAATGTCTGGTATGAAATTTTTAGCAAATCCAAATTTTATTGTTTCCTTTTTTTCAAATTAAAAATAACTTCCCAGAAAATAGTTAAGGATAGTGGAAAATTTTCTACATTTGTAATAAAAAAGTAAGAAGGCCTTGAAATAGTTTTTAAGGCTGAAAAATGATTTTTTTAAATTTTTGAATATTTATATTAATAATAGTAGAATTAAATTTGGAATCGAGGTGTGTTGTTGGAATATCAACATTTTTTAAATAAAAATAATATGCTCATAAATAGGTGAAGAATTATCTTAAAGAAATAACTTTAAATTCCTAAAGGGTTTTGGAAAAATTGCAGTACAAAGTTTTTTTTCAAAAACTCAACAATTTTTAAAACAGATGTGTAACAATTCCTAAAAAATCACTTTGAAATCTAAAATGGTTTAGGAGAAATAGCAGTTTAAGTGTGGAAAACCATCAGATAACATTTCAAGGTTTTTTTAAACTATTTATTACTAGCTTACTATTTATGTGAATGATGAAAAAACAAGAAAGTTGACAAATTCCTGTTTTTATAGAAATTGTAATTATCTCAAAGTTTCCGAGAAATTAATGAAAGAAATCAGACAATTTTCAATTTTGCAAAATCATTATTACAGGCCGAAAAAAACGATTTTTGTAAGTATATATATATAATATGTAATTTCTTATATGTATAAACAACTTATCATTCTTTTTATACAAAAATTACCCATTTTCAAAAATAATTTTTACCCTGTTTTTTTCTCAACTAAATTTTAATTTTATATTTTTAAGTGTTTTTTTAAAAACTTAACACATGACTATTATATATAGTCAGAAAGATATATATATAGTCTGTTCCTTTGCACTTCGTTTTGGCTGAACGCTGCGAAAGCCCCAAATTAATGTGGGTATCGTCTCGGGCGCATATTTCTTGTTAGCGGAGACTGCGTCATTTAAACATCTCATTACTATTTACATACAATAATATCCGATTTTCAAAATTGTTTTTAATCTAAACTAAATTTTAATTTCCAAATATGTAGTGCTTTTTCTACGAGAGTTATGATGTGTTATTAAATTCATTATAATTGTAAAATTTGCGAACGTTTTTTACCATGATGTAATTTCTCTTACCGACATAATTTATGCTACAAATAACGATTTAATTCATAACGACTTGATTTTAACTTTAAAATTACCAACTAAAGCTAATATAAAAATATTTGTAATGCTACACTTATTTCATATTAATAAATAATATGAGTATAATAATAATGTACAGTTTCTTTAAAATCGGTTGAATAAAATCTTCTCGAGAATTAAAATTAGTCTTTTTTTGATAACCCGTTAGTTTTTACATTAAACTAGCATACTTACCTGGCTAACTGGCTTAGGGGTTTGCCCTGTTCTTAAAAGCAGTTTAATTGCAACTCGTTGTTGATCTTTTCGAAAGCCCCAAATTAATATGAGTATCTTGGGCGCGTATTTCTTTTTGGCGGGAACTGCATCATTTAAACATCTCATGACTATTTACATACAATAATAACAGATTTTCAAAATTGTTTTTAATCTAAACTAATTTTTATTTTCCTAATATGTAGTGCTTTATCAAAAAATTAACATGACAAACGAAACAATTTATTTGCTACAATTAAAAAGTACAAACGGAACGATAGAAGGATATTTTTGGATTTCACAAATAATAATTTAATATATATATAATGTTTATGTAAAGTATCATATATAATACACGTACGAAAGTTATGATCTATTAATAAATTTATTATAATTGTAAATTTCGCGAACGTTTCTTACATTGTCTTCCATCACGGCGGTCTTAAATAAACAATCCCCGGAAATAAGTCCGTTCCTCGACTCATGATATTCTGCGTGAAATTAAATCATTTTCAAATGGATGTGAATACGTTAAAACAGAACAATCTGATGAAAACACGAAAATCTAATTAAAAGTTTCGTTTTAAAAGTCGATTTTGCAGTTACAATGGTTGTTTAAACCCCGAGCAGATGGGGCTAGTAAACTATGTCAACAGCGCTACCCTTGATTATTTTGATAACTACTGAACTTAAGTTAAACTTCTCTTACCGACACAATTTATGCTACAAATAACAATTTAATTCATCTCACGACTTGATTTTAACTTTAAAATAACTAAATAAACCTAATATAAAAATATTTGTAATGCTACACTTATTTCATAATAATAAATAATATGAGTATAATAATAATATACAGTTTCTTTAAAATCGGTTGAATAAAATCTTCTCTCTAATTAAAATTAGTCAATTTTTGATAACCTGTTAGTTTCAATACTACATGAGCATACTTGCCCTGCTTAAGGGTTTGTCGTGATCAAGAAGGTAGTTTCATTGCAACTCGTTGTTTGTGACCTCTGCGAAAGCCCCTAATTAATGTGGGTATCTCGGGCGCGTATTTTTTGTTAGCGGAAACTACGGTCATTTAAACATCACGTGACTATTTACATACAATAATAACCGATTTTCAAAATAGTTTTTAATCTAAAATAAATTTTAATTTTCTAATATGCTGTGCTTTTTCAAAAACCTAACATGATAAACAAAACAACTTATTTGCTACAATAAAAAAAGTGCAAGCGGAACGATAGAGGGATATTTTTGGATTTCACAAATATTAATTTAATATATATATATATATAAATAATGTTTACGTAAAATATCGTATATAATAAACCTACGAAAGTTATGAAGTGTTATTAAATTTACTATACTTGTAAAATTCGCGATCGTTTTTTACATTGTCTTCCATCACGGCGGTCTTAAATAAACAATCCCCGGCAATAAGTCCGTTGCACGACCCATGATATTCTGCGTGAAATTAAATCATTTCAAAATGGTTATGAATTCGTTAAAACAGAACAATCTGATGAAAACACGAAAATATAATTAAAAGTTTCATTTTAAAAGTCGATTTTGCAGTTACAATGATTGTTTAAACTCAAAACTATATCAACTGCGCTACCTTTGATTATTTTGCAAACTACTGAACTTAGGTTAAACTTCTCTTACCGACACAATTTATGCTACAAGAAACGATTTAATTAGTAACGACTTGATTTTAACTTTAAAATAAATAAAGAAAAATAATATAAATATTTGTAATGCTACACTTATTTCATATTGATAAATAATATGAGTATAATAATAATGTAAAGTTTCTTTAAAATCGGTTAAGTAGTATCTACTCTCGAATAAAAATTAGTCAATTTTTGATAACACGTTAGTTTTAACATTACAACAGCATTTTTACCCAGCCTAGGGGTTTGCCGTGTTCAAGAAGGCAGTTTTATTGCACTTCGTTTTGGTTGACCTATGCGAAAGTCTCAAATTAATGTGTGTATCTACGGCGCGTGTTTATTGTTAGCGGAGACTGCATCATTTAAACATCTATCTCATGATTATTCACAAACAATAATAACTAATTTTCAAAATAGTTTTTATTCTAAACTAAATTTTAATTTTCTAATTTAGTGCTTTTTCAAAAACGTAACACATAACTGTTACATATATTCTGAAAGAGCGCAATCTTCTGAATCTGATGGTATGAATCGGGTATCTCCACGTCGAACCGTTCTCGAGATATCGGTTGTGAAGTGAACAAAGATTTAACTTCATGACAGAGAAAAAGCGTTTTCAAACCGTTACATCTCCTAGAGTTTTCGAGTTATCATGATGTAATTTTGTATACATAAGAACATTATAAAACTCTTTTTTTATAAAAATTAACGGTTCTACAAAAATGATTTTTATCCGGTTTTTAACTCAAATAAAATTTCTTTTTCAATTTTTCAGTGCTTTTTCAAATACGTTACACATAACTGTTACATATATTCTGAAAGAACCCAACCTTCTGAATCTGATGGTATGAATCGGGTATCTCCACGTCGAACCGTTCTCGAGATATCGCTTGTGAAGTGAACAAAGATTTAACTTCATGACAGAGAAAAAGCGTTTTCAAACCGTTACATCTCCTAGAGTTTTCGAGTTATCATGATGTAATTTTGTATACATAAGAACATTATAAAACTCTTTTTTTATAAAAATTAACGGTTCTACAAAAATGATTTTTATCCGGTTTTTAACTCAAATAAAATTTCTTTTTCAATTTTTCAGTGCTTTTTCAAATACGTTACACATAACTGTTACATATATTCTGAAAGAACGCAACCTTCTGAATCTGATGGTATGAATCGGGTATCTCCACGTCGAACCGTTCTCGAGATATCGCTTGTGAAGTGAACAAAGATTTAACTTCATGATAGAGAAAAAGCGTTTTCAAACCGTTATAACTCCTAGAGTTTTTAAGTTATCATGATGTAGTTTTGTATACATAAAAACATCATAAGACTCTTTTTTTAGGAAAATTAACGGTTTTTCAAAAATGATTTTACCCGGTTTTTTTCTCAATTAAAATTCCTTTTTCAATTTTTCAGTGCTTTTTCAAATACGTAACACATAACTGTTACATATATTCTGAAAGATCGCAAAATTCTGAATCTGATGGTATGAACCGCGTTCCTCTATGTTACACCGTTCTAGAGATATAACGTTTTTTATAAAAATTTTACTCCTTCAAATTTGGTATCCGGCATTCCGCAGTACTGCAGTATATGGCGAATTACCGCACTTCTAGAATTCAAGGGGCTATATAAACCAAGTCTTTTTAAAAAATTCATATCTTCTAGAGTTTTAAAGATATCATGATATAATGTGGTATACATATAAACACCATAAAACTCTTTTTATACAAAAATTCACGATGTTCATAAATGTTTTTTACCCTATTTTTTCATCAATTAAAATTTCTTTTTCAATTTTTCAGTGCTTTTTCAAATACGTAAGACATAACTGTTACATATATTCTGAAAGAGCGCAACCTTCTGAATCTGATGGTATGAATCGGGTATCTCCACGTCAAACCGTTCTCGAGAAATCGCTTGTGAAGTGAACAAAGATTTAACTTCATGACAGAGAAAAAGCGTTTTCAAACCGTTATAACTCCTAGAGTTTTCGAGTTATCATGGTGTAATGTTGTATACATAAGAACATTATAAAACTCTTTTTTTATAAAAATTAACGGTTCTACAAAAATGATTTTTATCCGGTTTTTTACTCAAATAAAATTTCTTTTTCAATTTTTCAGTGCTTTTTCAAATACGTTACACATAACTGTTACATATATTCTGAAAGATCGCAACCTTCTGAATCTGATGGTATGAATCGGGTATCTCCACGTCGAACCGTTCTCGAGAAATCGCTTGTGAAGTGAACAAAGATTTAACTTCATGACAGAGAAAAAGCGTTTTCAAACCGTTACATCTCCTAGAGTTTTCGAGTTATCATGATGTAATTTTGTATACATAAGAACATTATAAAACTCTTTTTTTATAAAAATTAACGGTTCTACAAAAATGATTTTTATCCGGTTTTTAACTCAAATAAAATTTCTTTTTCAATTTTTCAGTGCTTTTTCAAATACGTTACACATAACTGTTACATATATTCTGAAAGATCGCAACCTTCTGAATCTGATGGTATGAATCGGGTATCTCCACGTCGAACCGTTCTCGAGAAATCGCTTGTGAAGTGAACAAAGATTTAACTTCATGACAGAGAAAAAGCGTTTTCAAACCGTTACATCTCCTAGAGTTTTCGAGTTATCATGATGTAATTTTGTATACATAAGAACATTATAAAACTCTTTTTTTATAAAAATTAACGGTTCTACAAAAATGATTTTTATCCGGTTTTTAACTCAAATAAAATTTCTTTTTCAATTTTTCAGTGCTTTTTCAAATACGTTACACATAACTGTTACATATATTCTGAAAGAACCCAACCTTCTGAATCTGATGGTATGAATCGGGTATCTCCACGTCGAACCGTTCTCGAGATATCGCTTGTGAAGTGAACAAAGATTTAACTTCATGACAGAGAAAAAGCGTTTTCAAACCGTTACATCTCCTAGAGTTTTCGAGTTATCATGATGTAATTTTGTATACATAAGAACATTATAAAACTCTTTTTTTATAAAAATTAACGGTTCTACAAAAATGATTTTTATCCGGTTTTTAACTCAAATAAAATTTCTTTTTCAATTTTTCAGTGCTTTTTCAAATACGTTACACATAACTGTTACATATATTCTGAAAGAACGCAACCTTCTGAATCTGATGGTATGAATCGGGTATCTCCACGTCGAACCGTTCTCGAGATATCGCTTGTGAAGTGAACAAAGATTTAACTTCATGATAGAGAAAAAGCGTTTTCAAACCGTTATAACTCCTAGAGTTTTTAAGTTATCATGATGTAATTTTGTATACATAAGAACATTATAAAACTCTTTTTTTATAAAAATTAACGGTTCTACAAAAATGATTTTTATCCGGTTTTTAACTCAAATAAAATTTCTTTTTCAATTTTTCAGTGCTTTTTCAAATACGTTACACATAACTGTTACATATATTCTGAAAGAACGCAACCTTCTGAATCTGATGGTATGAATCGGGTATCTCCACGTCGAACCGTTCTCGAGATATCGCTTGTGAAGTGAACAAAGATTTAACTTCATGATAGAGAAAAAGCGTTTTCAAACCGTTATAACTCCTAGAGTTTTTAAGTTATCATGATGTAGTTTTGTATACATAAAAACATCATAAGACTCTTTTTTTAGGAAAATTAACGGTTTTTCAAAAATGATTTTACCCGGTTTTTTTCTCAATTAAAATTTCTTTTTCAATTTTTCAGTGCTTTTTCAAATACGTAACACATAACTGTTACATATATTCTGAAAGATCGCAAAATTCTGAATCTGATGGTATGAACCGCGTTCCTCTATGTTACACCGTTCTAGAGATATAACGTTTTTTATAAAAATTTTACTCCTTCAAATTTGGTGTCCGGCATTCCGCAGTACTGCAGTATATGGCGAATTACCGCACTTCTAGAATTCAAGGGGCTATATAAACCAAGTCTTTTTAAAAAATTCATATCTTCTAGAGTTTTAAAGATATCATGATATAATGTGGTATACATATAAACACCATAAAACTCTTTTTATACAAAAATTCACGATGTTCATAAATGTTTTTTACCCTATTTTTTCATCAATTAAAATTTCTTTTTCAATTTTTCAGTGCTTTTTCAAATACGTAAGACATAACTGTTACATATATTCTGAAAGAGCGCAACCTTCTGAATCTGATGGTATGAATCGGGTATCTCCACGTCAAACCGTTCTCGAGAAATCGCTTGTGAAGTGAACAAAGATTTAACTTCATGACAGAGAAAAAGCGTTTTCAAACCGTTACATCTCCTAGAGTTTTTGAGTTATCATGATGTAATTTTGTATACATAAGAACATTATAAAACTCTTTTTTTATAAAAATTAACGGTTCTACAAAAATGATTTTTATCCGGTTTTTAACTCAAATAAAATTTCTTTTTAAAATTTTCAGTGCTTTTTCAAATACGTAACACATAACAGTTACATATATTCTGAAAGAGCGCAACTTTCTGAATCTGATGGTATGAATCGGGTATCTCCACGTCGAACCGTTCTCGAGATATCGCATGTGAAGTGAACAAAGATTTAACTTCATGATAGAGAAAAAGCGCTTTCAAACCGTTATAACTCTTAGAGTTGTCGAGTTATCATGGTGTAATTTTGTATACATAAGAACATTATAAAACTCTTTTTTTATAAAAATTAACGGTTCTACAAAAATGATTTTTATCCGGTTTTTAACTCAAATAAAATTTATTTTTCAATTTTTCAGTGCTTTTTCAAATACGTAACACATAACTATTACATATATTCTGAAAGAGCGCAACCTTCTGAACCTGATGGTATTAATCAGGTATCTCCAGGTCGAACCGTTCTCGAGATATCGCATGTGAAGTGAACAAAGATTTAACTTCATGATAGAGAAAAAGCGTTTTCAAACCGTTATAACTCCTAGAGTTTTCGAGTTATCATGGTGTAATTTTGTATACATAAGAACATTATAAAACTCTTTTTATATAAAAATTAACGATTTACAAAAATGATTTTTATCTGGTTTTTTTCTCAAATAAAATTTCTTTTTCAATTTTTCAGTGCTTTTTCTAAAACGTAACACAGAACCGTTACATATATTCTGAAAGAGCGCAATCTTCTGAATCTGATGGTATGAATCGGGTATCTCCACGTCGAACCGTTCTCGAGATATCGCTTGTGAAGTGAACAAAGATTTAACTTCATGACAGAGAAAAAGCGTTTTCAAACCGTTACATCTCCTAGAGTTTTCGAGTTATCATGATGTAATTTTGTATACATAAGAACATTATAAAACTCTTTTTTTATAAAAATTAACGGTTCTACAAAAATGATTTTTATCCTGTTTTTAACTCAAATAAAATTTCTTTTTCAATTTTTCAGTGCTTTTTCAAATACGTTACACATAACTGTTACACATATTCTGAAAGAACGCAACTTTCTGAATCTGATGGTATGAATCGGGTATCTCCACGTCGAACCGTTCTCGAGATATCGCTTGTGAAGTGAACAAAGATTTAACTTCATGACAGAGAAAAAGCGTTTTCAAACCGTTACATCTCCTAGAGTTTTCGAGTTATCATGATGTAATTATGTATACATAAGAACATTATAAAACTCTTTTTATATAAAAATTAACGGTTTTACAAAAATGATTTTTATCTGGTTTTTTTCTCAAATAAAATTTCTTTTTCAATTTTTCAGTGCTTTTTCTAAAACGTAACACAGAACCGTTACATATATTCTGAAAGAGCGCAACCTTCTGAATCTGATGGTATGAATCGGGTATCTCCAGGTCGAACCGTTCTCGAGATATCGCATGTGAAGTGAACAAAGATTTAACTTCATGATAGAGAAAAAGCGTTTTCAAACCGTTATAACTCCTAGAGTTTTTAAGTTATCATGATGTAATATCTCTTACCGACATAATTTATGCTACAAATAACGATTTAATTCATAACGACTTGATTTTAACTTTAAAATTACCAACTAAAGCTAATATAAAAATATTTGTAATGCTACACTTATTTCATATTAATAAATAATATGAGTATAATAATAATGTACAGTTTCTTTAAAATCGGTTGAATAAAATCTTCTGGAAAATTAAAATTAGTCTTTTTTTGATAACCCGTTAGTTTTTACATTAAACTAGCATACTTACCTGGCTAACTGGCTTAGGGGTTTGCCCTGTTCTTAAAAGCAGTTTAATTGCAACTCGTTGTTGTTGATCTTTTCGAAAGCCCCAAATTAATATGAGTATCTTGGGCGCGTATTTCTTTTTGGCGGGAACTGCATCATTTAAACATCTCATGACTATTTACATACAATAATAACAGATTTTCAAAATTGTTTTTAATCTAAACTAATTTTTATTTTCCTAATATGTAGTGCTTTATCAAAAAATTAACATGACAAACGAAACAATTTATTTGCTACAATTAAAAAGTACAAACGGAACGATAGAAGGATATTTTTGGATTTCACAAATAATAATTTAATATATATATAATGTTTATGTAAAGTATCATATATAATACACGTACGAAAGTTATGATCTATTAATAAATTTATTATAATTGTAAATTTCGCGAACGTTTCTTACATTGTCTTCCATCACGGCGGTCTTAAATAAACAATCCCCGGAAATAAGTCCGTTCCTCGACTCATGATATTCTGCGTGAAATTAAATCATTTTCAAATGGATGTGAATACGTTAAAACAGAACAATCTGATGAAAACACGAAAATCTAATTAAAAGTTTCGTTTTAAAAGTCGATTTTGCAGTTACAATGGTTGTTTAAACCCCGAGCAGATGGGGCTAGTAAACTATGTCAACAGCGCTACCCTTGATTATTTTGATAACTACTGAACTTAAGTTAAACTTCTCTTACCGACACAATTTATGCTACAAATAACAATTTAATTCATCACGACTTGATTTTAACTTTAAAATAACTAAATAAACCTAATATAAAAATATTTGTAATGCTACACTTATTTCATAATAATAAATAATATGAGTATAATAATAATATACAGTTTCTTTAAAATCGGTTGAATAAAATCTTCTCTCTAATTAAAATTAGTCAATTTTTGATAACCTGTTAGTTTCAATACTACATGAGCATACTTGCCCTGCTTAAGGGTTTGTCGTGATCAAGAAGGTAGTTTCATTGCAACTCGTTGTTTGTGACCTCTGCGAAAGCCCCTAATTAATGTGGGTATCTCGGGCGCGTATTTTTTGTTAGCGGAAACTACGGTCATTTAAACATCACGTGACTATTTACATACAATAATAACCGATTTTCAAAATAGTTTTTAATCTAAAATAAATTTTAATTTTCTAATATGCTGTGCTTTTTCAAAAACCTAACATGATAAACAAAACAACTTATTTGCTACAATAAAAAAAGTGCAAGCGGAACGATAGAGGGATATTTTTGGATTTCACAAATATTAATTTAATATATATATATATATAAATAATGTTTACGTAAAATATCGTATACAATAAACCTACGAAAGTTATGAAGTGTTATTAAATTTACTATACTTGTAAAATTCGCGATCGTTTTTTACATTGTCTTCCATCACGGCGGTCTTAAATAAACAATCCCCGGCAATAAGTCCGTTGCACGACCCATGATATTCTGCGTGAAATTAAATCATTTCAAAATGGTTATGAATTCGTTAAAACAGAACAATCTGATGAAAACACGAAAATATAATTAAAAGTTTCATTTTAAAAGTCGATTTTGCAGTTACAATGATTGTTTAAACTCAAAACTATATCAACTGCGCTACCTTTGATTATTTTGCAAACTACTGAACTTAGGTTAAACTTCTCTTACCGACACAATTTATGCTACAAGAAACGATTTAATTAGTAACGACTTGATTTTAACTTTAAAATAAATAAAGAAAAATAATATAAATATTTGTAATGCTACACTTATTTCATATTGATAAATAATATGAGTATAATAATAATGTAAAGTTTCTTTAAAATCGGTTAAGTAGTATCTACTCTCGAATAAAAATTAGTCAATTTTTGATAACACGTTAGTTTTAACATTACAACAGCATTTTTACCCAGCCTAGGGGTTTGCCGTGTTCAAGAAGGCAGTTTTATTGCACTTCGTTTTGGTTGACCTATGCGAAAGTCTCAAATTAATGTGTGTATCTACGGCGCGTGTTTATTGTTAGCGGAGACTGCATCATTTAAACATCTATCTCATGATTATTCACAAACAATAATAACTAATTTTCAAAATAGTTTTTATTCTAAACTAAATTTTAATTTTCTAATTTAATGCTTTTTCAAAAACGTAACACATAACTGTTACATATATTCTGAAAGAGCGCAATCTTCTGAATCTGATGGTATGAATCGGGTATCTCCACGTCGAACCGTTCTCGAGATATCGCTTGTGAAGTGAACAAAGATTTAACTTCATGATAGAGAAAAAGCGTTTTCAAACCGTTATAACTCCTAGAGTTTTTAAGTTATCATGATGTAGTTTTGTATACATAAAAACATCATAAGACTCTTTTTTTAGGAAAATTAACGGTTTTTCAAAAATGATTTTACCCGGTTTTTTTCTCAATTAAAATTCCTTTTTCAATTTTTCAGTGCTTTTTCAAATACGTAACACATAACTGTTACATATATTCTGAAAGATCGCAAAATTCTGAATCTGATGGTATGAACCGCGTTCCTCTATGTTACACCGTTCTAGAGATATAACGTTTTTTATAAAAATTTTACTCCTTCAAATTTGGTATCCGGCATTCCGCAGTACTGCAGTATATGGCGAATTACCGCACTTCTAGAATTCAAGGGGCTATATAAACCAAGTCTTTTTAAAAAATTCATATCTTCTAGAGTTTTAAAGATATCATGATATAATGTGGTATACATATAAACACCATAAAACTCTTTTTATACAAAAATTCACGATGTTCATAAATGTTTTTTACCCTATTTTTTCATCAATTAAAATTTCTTTTTCAATTTTTCAGTGCTTTTTCAAATACGTAAGACATAACTGTTACATATATTCTGAAAGAGCGCAACCTTCTGAATCTGATGGTATGAATCGGGTATCTCCACGTCAAACCGTTCTCGAGAAATCGCTTGTGAAGTGAACAAAGATTTAACTTCATGACAGAGAAAAAGCGTTTTCAAACCGTTATAACTCCTAGAGTTTTCGAGTTATCATGGTGTAATGTTGTATACATAAGAACATTATAAAACTCTTTTTTTATAAAAATTAACGGTTCTACAAAAATGATTTTTATCCGGTTTTTTACTCAAATAAAATTTCTTTTTCAATTTTTCAGTGCTTTTTCAAATACGTTACACATAACTGTTACATATATTCTGAAAGATCGCAACCTTCTGAATCTGATGGTATGAATCGGGTATCTCCACGTCGAACCGTTCTCGAGAAATCGCTTGTGAAGTGAACAAAGATTTAACTTCATGACAGAGAAAAAGCGTTTTCAAACCGTTACATCTCCTAGAGTTTTCGAGTTATCATGATGTAATTTTGTATACATAAGAACATTATAAAACTCTTTTTTTATAAAAATTAACGGTTCTACAAAAATGATTTTTATCCGGTTTTTAACTCAAATAAAATTTCTTTTTCAATTTTTCAGTGCTTTTTCAAATACGTTACACATAACTGTTACATATATTCTGAAAGATCGCAACCTTCTGAATCTGATGGTATGAATCGGGTATCTCCACGTCGAACCGTTCTCGAGAAATCGCTTGTGAAGTGAACAAAGATTTAACTTCATGACAGAGAAAAAGCGTTTTCAAACCGTTACATCTCCTAGAGTTTTCGAGTTATCATGATGTAATTTTGTATACATAAGAACATTATAAAACTCTTTTTTTATAAAAATTAACGGTTCTACAAAAATGATTTTTATCCGGTTTTTAACTCAAATAAAATTTCTTTTTCAATTTTTCAGTGCTTTTTCAAATACGTTACACATAACTGTTACATATATTCTGAAAGAACCCAACCTTCTGAATCTGATGGTATGAATCGGGTATCTCCACGTCGAACCGTTCTCGAGATATCGCTTGTGAAGTGAACAAAGATTTAACTTCATGACAGAGAAAAAGCGTTTTCAAACCGTTACATCTCCTAGAGTTTTCGAGTTATCATGATGTAATTTTGTATACATAAGAACATTATAAAACTCTTTTTTTATAAAAATTAACGGTTCTACAAAAATGATTTTTATCCGGTTTTTAACTCAAATAAATTTCTTTTTCAATTTTTCAGTGCTTTTTCAAATACGTTACACATAACTGTTACATATATTCTGAAAGAACGCAACCTTCTGAATCTGATGGTATGAATCGGGTATCTCCACGTCGAACCGTTCTCGAGATATCGCTTGTGAAGTGAACAAAGATTTAACTTCATGATAGAGAAAAAGCGTTTTCAAACCGTTATAACTCCTAGAGTTTTTAAGTTATCATGATGTAGTTTTGTATACATAAAAACATCATAAGACTCTTTTTTTAGGAAAATTAACGGTTTTTCAAAAATGATTTTACCCGGTTTTTTTCTCAATTAAAATTTCTTTTTCAATTTTTCAGTGCTTTTTCAAATACGTAACACATAACTGTTACATATATTCTGAAAGATCGCAAAATTCTGAATCTGATGGTATGAACCGCGTTCCTCTATGTTACACCGTTCTAGAGATATAACGTTTTTTATAAAAATTTTACTCCTTCAAATTTGGTGTCCGGCATTCCGCAGTACTGCAGTATATGGCGAATTACCGCACTTCTAGAATTCAAGGGGCTATATAAACCAAGTCTTTTTAAAAAATTCATATCTTCTAGAGTTTTAAAGATATCATGATATAATGTGGTATACATATAAACACCATAAAACTCTTTTTATACAAAAATTCACGATGTTCATAAATGTTTTTTACCCTATTTTTTCATCAATTAAAATTTCTTTTTCAATTTTTCAGTGCTTTTTCAAATACGTAAGACATAACTGTTACATATATTCTGAAAGAGCGCAACCTTCTGAATCTGATGGTATGAATCGGGTATCTCCACGTCAAACCGTTCTCGAGAAATCGCTTGTGAAGTGAACAAAGATTTAACTTCATGACAGAGAAAAAGCGTTTTCAAACCGTTACATCTCCTAGAGTTTTTGAGTTATCATGATGTAATTTTGTATACATAAGAACATTATAAAACTCTTTTTTTATAAAAATTAACGGTTCTACAAAAATGATTTTTATCCGGTTTTTAACTCAAATAAAATTTCTTTTTAAAATTTTCAGTGCTTTTTCAAATACGTAACACATAACAGTTACATATATTCTGAAAGAGCGCAACTTTCTGAATCTGATGGTATGAATCGGGTATCTCCACGTCGAACCGTTCTCGAGATATCGCATGTGAAGTGAACAAAGATTTAACTTCATGATAGAGAAAAAGCGCTTTCAAACCGTTATAACTCTTAGAGTTGTCGAGTTATCATGGTGTAATTTTGTATACATAAGAACATTATAAAACTCTTTTTTTATAAAAATTAACGGTTCTACAAAAATGATTTTTATCCGGTTTTTAACTCAAATAAAATTTATTTTTCAATTTTTCAGTGCTTTTTCAAATACGTAACACATAACTATTACATATATTCTGAAAGAGCGCAACCTTCTGAACCTGATGGTATTAATCAGGTATCTCCAGGTCGAACCGTTCTCGAGATATCGCATGTGAAGTGAACAAAGATTTAACTTCATGATAGAGAAAAAGCGTTTTCAAACCGTTATAACTCCTAGAGTTTTCGAGTTATCATGGTGTAATTTTGTATACATAAGAACATTATAAAACTCTTTTTATATAAAAATTAACGATTTACAAAAATGATTTTTATCTGGTTTTTTTCTCAAATAAAATTTCTTTTTCAATTTTTCAGTGCTTTTTCTAAAACGTAACACAGAACCGTTACATATATTCTGAAAGAGCGCAATCTTCTGAATCTGATGGTATGAATCGGGTATCTCCACGTCGAACCGTTCTCGAGATATCGCTTGTGAAGTGAACAAAGATTTAACTTCATGACAGAGAAAAAGCGTTTTCAAACCGTTACATCTCCTAGAGTTTTCGAGTTATCATGATGTAATTTTGTATACATAAGAACATTATAAAACTCTTTTTTTATAAAAATTAACGGTTCTACAAAAATGATTTTTATCCTGTTTTTAACTCAAATAAAATTTCTTTTTCAATTTTTCAGTGCTTTTTCAAATACGTTACACATAACTGTTACACATATTCTGAAAGAACGCAACTTTCTGAATCTGATGGTATGAATCGGGTATCTCCACGTCGAACCGTTCTCGAGATATCGCTTGTGAAGTGAACAAAGATTTAACTTCATGACAGAGAAAAAGCGTTTTCAAACCGTTACATCTCCTAGAGTTTTCGAGTTATCATGATGTAATTATGTATACATAAGAACATTATAAAACTCTTTTTATATAAAAATTAACGGTTTTACAAAAATGATTTTTATCTGGTTTTTTTCTCAAATAAAATTTCTTTTTCAATTTTTCAGTGCTTTTTCTAAAACGTAACACAGAACCGTTACATATATTCTGAAAGAGCGCAACCTTCTGAATCTGATGGTATGAATCGGGTATCTCCAGGTCGAACCGTTCTCGAGATATCGCATGTGAAGTGAACAAAGATTTAACTTCATGATAGAGAAAAAGCGTTTTCAAACCGTTATAACTCCTAGAGTTTTTAAGTTATCATGATGTAATATCTCTTACCGACATAATTTATGCTACAAATAACGATTTAATTCATAACGACTTGATTTTAACTTTAAAATTACCAACTAAAGCTAATATAAAAATATTTGTAATGCTACACTTATTTCATATTAATAAATAATATGAGTATAATAATAATGTACAGTTTCTTTAAAATCGGTTGAATAAAATCTTCTGGAAAATTAAAATTAGTCTTTTTTTGATAACCCGTTAGTTTTTACATTAAACTAGCATACTTACCTGGCTAACTGGCTTAGGGGTTTGCCCTGTTCTTAAAAGCAGTTTAATTGCAACTCGTTGTTGTTGATCTTTTCGAAAGCCCCAAATTAATATGAGTATCTTGGGCGCGTATTTCTTTTTGGCGGGAACTGCATCATTTAAACATCTCATGACTATTTACATACAATAATAACAGATTTTCAAAATTGTTTTTAATCTAAACTAATTTTTATTTTCCTAATATGTAGTGCTTTATCAAAAAATTAACATGACAAACGAAACAATTTATTTGCTACAATTAAAAAGTACAAACGGAACGATAGAAGGATATTTTTGGATTTCACAAATAATAATTTAATATATATATAATGTTTATGTAAAGTATCATATATAATACACGTACGAAAGTTATGATCTATTAATAAATTTATTATAATTGTAAATTTCGCGAACGTTTCTTACATTGTCTTCCATCACGGCGGTCTTAAATAAACAATCCCCGGAAATAAGTCCGTTCCTCGACTCATGATATTCTGCGTGAAATTAAATCATTTTCAAATGGATGTGAATACGTTAAAACAGAACAATCTGATGAAAACACGAAAATCTAATTAAAAGTTTCGTTTTAAAAGTCGATTTTGCAGTTACAATGGTTGTTTAAACCCCGAGCAGATGGGGCTAGTAAACTATGTCAACAGCGCTACCCTTGATTATTTTGATAACTACTGAACTTAAGTTAAACTTCTCTTACCGACACAATTTATGCTACAAATAACAATTTAATTCATCACGACTTGATTTTAACTTTAAAATAACTAAATAAACCTAATATAAAAATATTTGTAATGCTACACTTATTTCATAATAATAAATAATATGAGTATAATAATAATATACAGTTTCTTTAAAATCGGTTGAATAAAATCTTCTCTCTAATTAAAATTAGTCAATTTTTGATAACCTGTTAGTTTCAATATTACATGAGCATACTTGCCCTGCTTAAGGGTTTGTCGTGATCAAGAAGGTAGTTTCATTGCAACTCGTTGTTTGTGACCTCTGCGAAAGCCCCTAATTAATGTGGGTATCTCGGGCGCGTATTTTTTGTTAGCGGAAACTACGGTCATTTAAACATCACGTGACTATTTACATACAATAATAACCGATTTTCAAAATAGTTTTTAATCTAAAATAAATTTTAATTTTCTAATATGCTGTGCTTTTTCAAAAACCTAACATGATAAACAAAACAACTTATTTGCTACAATAAAAAAAGTGCAAGCGGAACGATAGAGGGATATTTTTGGATTTCACAAATATTAATTTAATATATATATATATATAAATAATGTTTACGTAAAATATCGTATACAATAAACCTACGAAAGTTATGAAGTGTTATTAAATTTACTATACTTGTAAAATTCGCGATCGTTTTTTACATTGTCTTCCATCACGGCGGTCTTAAATAAACAATCCCCGGCAATAAGTCCGTTGCACGACCCATGATATTCTGCGTGAAATTAAATCATTTCAAAATGGTTATGAATTCGTTAAAACAGAACAATCTGATGAAAACACGAAAATATAATTAAAAGTTTCATTTTAAAAGTCGATTTTGCAGTTACAATGATTGTTTAAACTCAAAACTATATCAACTGCGCTACCTTTGATTATTTTGCAAACTACTGAACTTAGGTTAAACTTCTCTTACCGACACAATTTATGCTACAAGAAACGATTTAATTAGTAACGACTTGATTTTAACTTTAAAATAAATAAAGAAAAATAATATAAATATTTGTAATGCTACACTTATTTCATATTGATAAATAATATGAGTATAATAATAATGTAAAGTTTCTTTAAAATCGGTTAAGTAGTATCTACTCTCGAATAAAAATTAGTCAATTTTTGATAACACGTTAGTTTTAACATTACAACAGCATTTTTACCCAGCCTAGGGGTTTGCCGTGTTCAAGAAGGCAGTTTTATTGCACTTCGTTTTGGTTGACCTATGCGAAAGTCTCAAATTAATGTGTGTATCTACGGCGCGTGTTTATTGTTAGCGGAGACTGCATCATTTAAACATCTATCTCATGATTATTCACAAACAATAATAACTAATTTTCAAAATAGTTTTTATTCTAAACTAAATTTTAATTTTCTAATTTAATGCTTTTTCAAAAACGTAACACATAACTGTTACATATATTCTGAAAGAGCGCAATCTTCTGAATCTGATGGTATGAATCGGGTATCTCCACGTCGAACCGTTCTCGAGATATCGCTTGTGAAGTGAACAAAGATTTAACTTCATGATAGAGAAAAAGCGTTTTCAAACCGTTATAACTCCTAGAGTTTTTAAGTTATCATGATGTAGTTTTGTATACATAAAAACATCATAAGACTCTTTTTTTAGGAAAATTAACGGTTTTTCAAAAATGATTTTACCCGGTTTTTTTCTCAATTAAAATTTCTTTTTCAATTTTTCAGTGCTTTTTCAAATACGTAACACATAACTGTTACATATATTCTGAAAGATCGCAAAATTCTGAATCTGATGGTATGAACCGCGTTCCTCTATGTTACACCGTTCTAGAGATATAACGTTTTTTATAAAAATTTTACTCCTTCAAATTTGGTGTCCGGCATTCCGCAGTACTGCAGTATATGGCGAATTACCGCACTTCTAGAATTCAAGGGGCTATATAAACCAAGTCTTTTTAAAAAATTCATATCTTCTAGAGTTTTAAAGATATCATGATATAATGTGGTATACATATAAACACCATAAAACTCTTTTTATACAAAAATTCACGATGTTCATAAATGTTTTTTACCCTATTTTTTCATCAATTAAAATTTCTTTTTCAATTTTTCAGTGCTTTTTCAAATACGTAAGACATAACTGTTACATATATTCTGAAAGAGCGCAACCTTCTGAATCTGATGGTATGAATCGGGTATCTCCACGTCAAACCGTTCTCGAGAAATCGCTTGTGAAGTGAACAAAGATTTAACTTCATGACAGAGAAAAAGCGTTTTCAAACCGTTACATCTCCTAGAGTTTTTGAGTTATCATGATGTAATTTTGTATACATAAGAACATTATAAAACTCTTTTTTTATAAAAATTAACGGTTCTACAAAAATGATTTTTATCCGGTTTTTAACTCAAATAAAATTTCTTTTTAAAATTTTCAGTGCTTTTTCAAATACGTAACACATAACAGTTACATATATTCTGAAAGAGCGCAACTTTCTGAATCTGATGGTATGAATCGGGTATCTCCACGTCGAACCGTTCTCGAGATATCGCATGTGAAGTGAACAAAGATTTAACTTCATGATAGAGAAAAAGCGCTTTCAAACCGTTATAACTCTTAGAGTTGTCGAGTTATCATGGTGTAATTTTGTATACATAAGAACATTATAAAACTCTTTTTTTATAAAAATTAACGGTTCTACAAAAATGATTTTTATCCGGTTTTTAACTCAAATAAAATTTATTTTTCAATTTTTCAGTGCTTTTTCAAATACGTAACACATAACTATTACATATATTCTGAAAGAGCGCAACCTTCTGAATCTGATGGTATTAATCAGGTATCTCCAGGTCAAACCGTTCTCGAGATATCGCATGTGAAGTGAACAAAGATTTAACTTCATGATAGAGAAAAAGCGTTTTCAAACCGTTATAACTCCTAGAGTTTTCGAGTTATCATGGTGTAATTTTGTATACATAAGAACATTATAAAACTCTTTTTATATAAAAATTAACGATTTACAAAAATGATTTTTATCTGGTTTTTTTCTCAAATAAAATTCCTTTTTCAATTTTTCAGTGCTTTTTCTAAAACATAACACAGAACCGTTACATATATTCTGAAAGAGCGCAATCTTCTGAATCTGATGGTATGAATCGGGTATCTCCACGTCGAACCGTTCTCGAGATATCGCTTGTGAAGTGAACAAAGATTTAACTTCATGACAGAGAAAAAGCGTTTTCAAACCGTTACATCTCCTAGAGTTTTCGAGTTATCATGATGTAATTTTGTATACATAAGAACATTATAAAACTCTTTTTATATAAAAATTAACGATTTACAAAAATGATTTTTATCTGGTTTTTTTCTCAAATAAAATTTCTTTTTCAATTTTTCAGTGCTTTTTCTAAAACGTAACACAGAACCGTTACATATATTCTGAAAGAGCGCAATCTTCTGAATCTGATGGTATGAATCGGGTATCTCCACGTCGAACCGTTCTCGAGATATCGCTTGTGAAGTGAACAAAGATTTAACTTCATGACAGAGAAAAAGCGTTTTCAAACCGTTACATCTCCTAGAGTTTTCGAGTTATCATGATGTAATTTTGTATACATAAGAACATTATAAAACTCTTTTTTTATAAAAATTAACGGTTCTACAAAAATGATTTTTATCCTGTTTTTAACTCAAATAAAATTTCTTTTTCAATTTTTCAGTGCTTTTTCAAATACGTTACACATAACTGTTACACATATTCTGAAAGAACGCAACCTTCTGAATCTGATGGTATGAATCGGGTATCTCCACGTCGAACCGTTCTCGAGAAATCGCTTGTGAAGTGAACAAAGATTTAACTTCATGACAGAGAAAAAGCGTTTTCAAACCGTTATAACTCCTAGAGTTTTCGAGTTATCATGGTGTAATGTTGTATACATAAGAATATTATAAAACTCTTTTTTTATAAAAATTAACGGTTCTACAAAAATGATTTTTATCCGGTTTTTAACTCAAATAAAATTTCTTTTTCAATTTTTCAGTGCTTTTTCAAATACGTTACACATAACTGTTACATATATTCTAAAAGAGCGCAACCTTCTGAATCTGATGGTATGAATCGGGTATCTCCAGGTCGAACCGTTCTCGAGATATCGCATGTGAAGTGAACAAAGATTTAACTTCATGATAGAGAAAAAGCGTTTTCAAACCGTTATAACTCCTAGAGTTTTTAAGTTATCATGATGTAATATCTCTTACCGACATAATTTATGCTACAAATAACGATTTAATTCATAACGACTTGATTTTAACTTTAAAATTACCAACTAAAGCTAATATAAAAATATTTGTAATGCTACACTTATTTCATATTAATAAATAATATGAGTATAATAATAATGTACAGTTTCTTTAAAATCGGTTGAATAAAATCTTCTCGAGAATTAAAATTAGTCTTTTTTTGATAACCCGTTAGTTTTTACATTAAACTAGCATACTTACCTGGCTAACTGGCTTAGGGGTTTGCCCTGTTCTTAAAAGCAGTTTAATTGCAACTCGTTGTTGTTGATCTTTTCGAAAGCCCCAAATTAATATGAGTATCTTGGGCGCGTATTTCTTTTTGGCGGGAACTGCATCATTTAAACATCTCATGACTATTTACATACAATAATAACAGATTTTCAAAATTGTTTTTAATCTAAACTAATTTTTATTTTCCTAATATGTAGTGCTTTATCAAAAAATTAACATGACAAACGAAACAATTTATTTGCTACAATTAAAAAGTACAAACGGAACGATAGAAGGATATTTTTGGATTTCACAAATAATAATTTAATATATATATAATGTTTATGTAAAGTATCATATATAATACACGTACGAAAGTTATGATCTATTAATAAATTTATTATAATTGTAAATTTCGCGAACGTTTCTTACATTGTCTTCCATCACGGCGGTCTTAAATAAACAATCCCCGGAAATAAGTCCGTTCCTCGACTCATGATATTCTGCGTGAAATTAAATCATTTTCAAATGGATGTGAATACGTTAAAACAGAACAATCTGATGAAAACACGAAAATCTAATTAAAAGTTTCGTTTTAAAAGTCGATTTTGCAGTTACAATGGTTGTTTAAACCCCGAGCAGATGGGGCTAGTAAACTATGTCAACAGCGCTACCCTTGATTATTTTGATAACTACTGAACTTAAGTTAAACTTCTCTTACCGACACAATTTATGCTACAAATAACAATTTAATTCATCACGACTTGATTTTAACTTTAAAATAACTAAATAAACCTAATATAAAAATATTTGTAATGCTACACTTATTTCATAATAATAAATAATATGAGTATAATAATAATATACAGTTTCTTTAAAATCGGTTGAATAAAATCTTCTCTCTAATTAAAATTAGTCAATTTTTGATAACCTGTTAGTTTCAATACTACATGAGCATACTTGCCCTGCTTAAGGGTTTGTCGTGATCAAGAAGGTAGTTTCATTGCAACTCGTTGTTTGTGACCTCTGCGAAAGCCCCTAATTAATGTGGGTATCTCGGGCGCGTATTTTTTGTTAGCGGAAACTACGGTCATTTAAACATCACGTGACTATTTACATACAATAATAACCGATTTTCAAAATAGTTTTTAATCTAAAATAAATTTTAATTTTCTAATATGCTGTGCTTTTTCAAAAACCTAACATGATAAACAAAACAACTTATTTGCTACAATAAAAAAAGTGCAAGCGGAACGATAGAGGGATATTTTTGGATTTCACAAATATTAATTTAATATATATATATATATAAATAATGTTTACGTAAAATATCGTATATAATAAACCTACGAAAGTTATGAAGTGTTATTAAATTTACTATACTTGTAAAATTCGCGATCGTTTTTTACATTGTCTTCCATCACGGCGGTCTTAAATAAACAATCCCCGGCAATAAGTCCGTTGCACGACCCATGATATTCTGCGTGAAATTAAATCATTTCAAAATGGTTATGAATTCGTTAAAACAGAACAATCTGATGAAAACACGAAAATATAATTAAAGGTTTCATTTTAAAAGTCGATTTTGCAGTTACAATGATTGTTTAAACTCAAAACTATATCAACTGCGCTACCTTTGATTATTTTGCAAACTACTGAACTTAGGTTAAACTTCTCTTACCGACACAATTTATGCTACAAGAAACGATTTAATTAGTAACGACTTGATTTTAACTTTAAAATAAATAAAGAAAAATAATATAAATATTTGTAATGCTACACTTATTTCATATTGATAAATAATATGAGTATAATAATAATGTAAAGTTTCTTTAAAATCGGTTAAGTAGTATCTACTCTCGAATAAAAATTAGTCAATTTTTGATAACACGTTAGTTTTAACATTACAAGAGCATTTTTACCCAGCCTAGGGGTTTGCCGTGTTCAAGAAGGCAGTTTTATTGCACTTCGTTTTGGTTGACCTATGCGAAAGTCTCAAATTAATGTGTGTATCTACGGCGCGTGTTTATTGTTAGCGGAGACTGCATCATTTAAACATCTATCTCATGATTATTCACAAACAATAATAACTAATTTTCAAAATAGTTTTTATTCTAAACTAAATTTTAATTTTCTAATTTAGTGCTTTTTCAAAAACGTAACACATAACTGTTACATATATTCTGAAAGAGCGCAATCTTCTGAATCTGATGGTATGAATCGGGTATCTCCACGTCGAACCGTTCTCGAGATATCGGTTGTGAAGTGAACAAAGATTTAACTTCATGACAGAGAAAAAGCGTTTTCAAACCGTTACATCTCCTAGAGTTTTCGAGTTATCATGATGTAATTTTGTATACATAAGAACATTATAAAACTCTTTTTTTATAAAAATTAACGGTTCTACAAAAATGATTTTTATCCGGTTTTTAACTCAAATAAAATTTCTTTTTCAATTTTTCAGTGCTTTTTCAAATACGTTACACATAACTGTTACATATATTCTGAAAGAACCCAACCTTCTGAATCTGATGGTATGAATCGGGTATCTCCACGTCGAACCGTTCTCGAGATATCGCTTGTGAAGTGAACAAAGATTTAACTTCATGACAGAGAAAAAGCGTTTTCAAACCGTTACATCTCCTAGAGTTTTCGAGTTATCATGATGTAATTTTGTATACATAAGAACATTATAAAACTCTTTTTTTATAAAAATTAACGGTTCTACAAAAATGATTTTTATCCGGTTTTTAACTCAAATAAAATTTCTTTTTCAATTTTTCAGTGCTTTTTCAAATACGTTACACATAACTGTTACATATATTCTGAAACAACGCAACCTTCTGAATCTGATGGTATGAATCGGGTATCTCCACGTCGAACCGTTCTCGAGATATCGCTTGTGAAGTGAACAAAGATTTAACTTCATGATAGAGAAAAAGCGTTTTCAAACCGTTATAACTCCTAGAGTTTTTAAGTTATCATGATGTAGTTTTGTATACATAAAAACATCATAAGACTCTTTTTTTAGGAAAATTAACGGTTTTTCAAAAATGATTTTACCCGGTTTTTTTCTCAATTAAAATTTCTTTTTCAATTTTTCAGTGCTTTTTCAAATACGTAACACATAACTGTTACATATATTCTGAAAGATCGCAAAATTCTGAATCTGATGGTATGAACCGCGTTCCTCTATGTTACACCGTTCTAGAGATATAACGTTTTTTATAAAAATTTTACTCCTTCAAATTTGGTGTCCGGCATTCCGCAGTACTGCAGTATATGGCGAATTACCGCACTTCTAGAATTCAAGGGGCTATATAAACCAAGTCTTTTTAAAAAATTCATATCTTCTAGAGTTTTAAAGATATCATGATATAATGTGGTATACATATAAACACCATAAAACTCTTTTTATACAAAAATTCACGATGTTCATAAATGTTTTTTACCCTATTTTTTCATCAATTAAAATTTCTTTTTCAATTTTTCAGTGCTTTTTCAAATACGTAAGACATAACTGTTACATATATTCTGAAAGAGCGCAACCTTCTGAATCTGATGGTATGAATCGGGTATCTCCACGTCAAACCGTTCTCGAGAAATCGCTTGTGAAGTGAACAAAGATTTAACTTCATGACAGAGAAAAAGCGTTTTCAAACCGTTACATCTCCTAGAGTTTTTGAGTTATCATGATGTAATTTTGTATACATAAGAACATTATAAAACTCTTTTTTTATAAAAATTAACGGTTCTACAAAAATGATTTTTATCCGGTTTTTAACTCAAATAAAATTTCTTTTTCAATTTTTCAGTGCTTTTTCAAATACGTTACACATAACTGTTACATATATTCTGAAAGAACGCAACCTTCTGAATCTGATGGTATGAATCGGGTATCTCCACGTCGAACCGTTCTCGAGATATCGCTTGTGAAGTGAACAAAGATTTAACTTCATGATAGAGAAAAAGCGTTTTCAAACCGTTATAACTCCTAGAGTTTTTAAGTTATCATGATGTAGTTTTGTATACATAAAAACATCATAAGACTCTTTTTTTAGGAAAATTAACGGTTTTTCAAAAATGATTTTACCCGGTTTTTTTCTCAATTAAAATTTCTTTTTCAATTTTTCAGTGCTTTTTCAAATACGTAACACATAACTGTTACATATATTCTGAAAGATCGCAAAATTCTGAATCTGATGGTATGAACCGCGTTCCTCTATGTTACACCGTTCTAGAGATATAACGTTTTTTATAAAAATTTTACTCCTTCAAATTTGGTGTCCGGCATTCCGCAGTACTGCAGTATATGGCGAATTACCGCACTTCTAGAATTCAAGGGGCTATATAAACCAAGTCTTTTTAAAAAATTCATATCTTCTAGAGTTTTAAAGATATCATGATATAATGTGGTATACATATAAACACCATAAAACTCTTTTTATACAAAAATTCACGATGTTCATAAATGTTTTTTACCCTATTTTTTCATCAATTAAAATTTCTTTTTCAATTTTTCAGTGCTTTTTCAAATACGTAAGACATAACTGTTACATATATTCTGAAAGAGCGCAACCTTCTGAATCTGATGGTATGAATCGGGTATCTCCACGTCAAACCGTTCTCGAGAAATCGCTTGTGAAGTGAACAAAGATTTAACTTCATGACAGAGAAAAAGCGTTTTCAAACCGTTACATCTCCTAGAGTTTTTGAGTTATCATGATGTAATTTTGTATACATAAGAACATTATAAAACTCTTTTTTTATAAAAATTAACGGTTCTACAAAAATGATTTTTATCCGGTTTTTAACTCAAATAAAATTTCTTTTTCAATTTTTCAGTGCTTTTTCAAATACGTTACACATAACTGTTACATATATTCTGAAAGATCGCAACCTTCTGAATCTGATGGTATGAATCGGGTATCTCCACGTCGAACCGTTCTCGAGAAATCGCTTGTGAAGTGAACAAAGATTTAACTTCATGACAGAGAAAAAGCGTTTTCAAACCGTTACATCTCCTAGAGTTTTCGAGTTATCATGATGTAATTTTGTATACATAAGAACATTATAAAACTCTTTTTTTATAAAAATTAACGGTTCTACAAAAATGATTTTTATCCGGTTTTTAACTCAAATAAAATTTCTTTTTCAATTTTTCAGTGCTTTTTCAAATACGTTACACATAACTGTTACATATATTCTGAAAGAACCCAACCTTCTGAATCTGATGGTATGAATCGGGTATCTCCACGTCGAACCGTTCTCGAGATATCGCTTGTGAAGTGAACAAAGATTTAACTTCATGACAGAGAAAAAGCGTTTTCAAACCGTTACATCTCCTAGAGTTTTCGAGTTATCATGATGTAATTTTGTATACATAAGAACATTATAAAACTCTTTTTTTATAAAAATTAACGGTTCTACAAAAATGATTTTTATCCGGTTTTTAACTCAAATAAAATTTCTTTTTCAATTTTTCAGTGCTTTTTCAAATACGTTACACATAACTGTTACATATATTCTGAAACAACGCAACCTTCTGAATCTGATGGTATGAATCGGGTATCTCCACGTCGAACCGTTCTCGAGATATCGCTTGTGAAGTGAACAAAGATTTAACTTCATGATAGAGAAAAAGCGTTTTCAAACCGTTATAACTCCTAGAGTTTTTAAGTTATCATGATGTAGTTTTGTATACATAAAAACATCATAAGACTCTTTTTTTAGGAAAATTAACGGTTTTTCAAAAATGATTTTACCCGGTTTTTTTCTCAATTAAAATTTCTTTTTCAATTTTTCAGTGCTTTTTCAAATACGTAACACATAACTGTTACATATATTCTGAAAGATCGCAAAATTCTGAATCTGATGGTATGAACCGCGTTCCTCTATGTTACACCGTTCTAGAGATATAACGTTTTTTATAAAAATTTTACTCCTTCAAATTTGGTGTCCGGCATTCCGCAGTACTGCAGTATATGGCGAATTACCGCACTTCTAGAATTCAAGGGGCTATATAAACCAAGTCTTTTTAAAAAATTCATATCTTCTAGAGTTTTAAAGATATCATGATATAATGTGGTATACATATAAACACCATAAAACTCTTTTTATACAAAAATTCACGATGTTCATAAATGTTTTTTACCCTATTTTTTCATCAATTAAAATTTCTTTTTCAATTTTTCAGTGCTTTTTCAAATACGTAAGACATAACTGTTACATATATTCTGAAAGAGCGCAACCTTCTGAATCTGATGGTATGAATCGGGTATCTCCACGTCAAACCGTTCTCGAGAAATCGCTTGTGAAGTGAACAAAGATTTAACTTCATGACAGAGAAAAAGCGTTTTCAAACCGTTACATCTCCTAGAGTTTTTGAGTTATCATGATGTAATTTTGTATACATAAGAACATTATAAAACTCTTTTTTTATAAAAATTAACGGTTCTACAAAAATGATTTTTATCCGGTTTTTAACTCAAATAAAATTTCTTTTTAAAATTTTCAGTGCTTTTTCAAATACGTAACACATAACAGTTACATATATTCTGAAAGAGCGCAACTTTCTGAATCTGATGGTATGAATCGGGTATCTCCACGTCGAACCGTTCTCGAGATATCGCATGTGAAGTGAACAAAGATTTAACTTCATGATAGAGAAAAAGCGTTTTCAAACCGTTATAACTCCTAGAGTTTTCGAGTTATCATGGTGTAATTTTGTATACATAAGAACATTATAAAACTCTTTTTATATAAAAATTAACGATTTACAAAAATGATTTTTATCTGGTTTTTTTCTCAAATAAAATTTCTTTTTCAATTTTTCAGTGCTTTTTCTAAAACGTAACACAGAACCGTTACATATATTCTGAAAGAGCGCAATCTTCTGAATCTGATGGTATGAATCGGGTATCTCCACGTCGAACCGTTCTCGAGATATCGCTTGTGAAGTGAACAAAGATTTAACTTCATGACAGAGAAAAAGCGTTTTCAAACCGTTACATCTCCTAGAGTTTTCGAGTTATCATGATGTAATTTTGTATACATAAGAACATTATAAAACTCTTTTTTTATAAAAATTAACGGTTCTACAAAAATGATTTTTATCCTGTTTTTAACTCAAATAAAATTTCTTTTTAAAATTTTCAGTGCTTTTTCAAATACGTAACACATAACAGTTACATATATTCTGAAAGAGCGCAACTTTCTGAATCTGATGGTATGAATCGGGTATCTCCACGTCGAACCGTTCTCGAGATATCGCATGTGAAGTGAACAAAGATTTAACTTCATGATAGAGAAAAAGCGTTTTCAAACCGTTATAACTCCTAGAGTTTTCGAGTTATCATGGTGTAATTTTGTATACATAAGAACATTATAAAACTCTTTTTATATAAAAATTAACGATTTACAAAAATGATTTTTATCTGGTTTTTTTCTCAAATAAAATTTCTTTTTCAATTTTTCAGTGCTTTTTCTAAAACGTAACACAGAACCGTTACTATATTCTGAAAGAGCGCAATCTTCTGAATCTGATGGTATGAATCGGGTATCTCCACGTCGAACCGTTCTCGAGATATCGCTTGTGAAGTGAACAAAGATTTAACTTCATGACAGAGAAAAAGCGTTTTCAAACCGTTACATCTCCTAGAGTTTTCGAGTTATCATGATGTAATTTTGTATACATAAGAACATTATAAAACTCTTTTTTTATAAAAATTAACGGTTCTACAAAAATGATTTTTATCCTGTTTTTAACTCAAATAAAATTTCTTTTTCAATTTTTCAGTGCTTTTTCAAATACGTTACACATAACTGTTACACATATTCTGAAAGAACGCAACTTTCTGAATCTGATGGTATGAATCGGGTATCTCCACGTCGAACCGTTCTCGAGATATCGCTTGTGAAGTGAACAAAGATTTAACTTCATGACAGAGAAAAAGCGTTTTCAAACCGTTACATCTCCTAGAGTTTTCGAGTTATCATGATGTAATTATGTATACATAAGAACATTATAAAACTCTTTTTATATAAAAATTAACGGTTTTACAAAAATGATTTTTATCTGGTTTTTTTCTCAAATAAAATTTCTTTTTCAATTTTTCAGTGCTTTTTCTAAAACGTAACACAGAACCGTTACATATATTCTGAAAGAGCGCAACCTTCTGAATCTGATGGTATGAATCGGGTATCTCCAGGTCGAACCGTTCTCGAGATATCGCATGTGAAGTGAACAAAGATTTAACTTCATGATAGAGAAAAAGCGTTTTCAAACCGTTATAACTCCTAGAGTTTTTAAGTTATCATGATGTAATATCTCTTACCGACATAATTTATGCTACAAATAACGATTTAATTCATAACGACTTGATTTTAACTTTAAAATTACCAACTAAAGCTAATATAAAAATATTTGTAATGCTACACTTATTTCATATTAATAAATAATATGAGTATAATAATAATGTACAGTTTCTTTAAAATCGGTTGAATAAAATCTTCTCGAGAATTAAAATTAGTCTTTTTTTGATAACCCGTTAGTTTTTACATTAAACTAGCATACTTTCCTGGCTAACTGGCTTAGGGGTTTGCCCTGTTCTTAAAAGCAGTTTAATTGCAACTCGTTGTTGTTGATCTTTTCGAAAGCCCCAAATTAATATGAGTATCTTGGGCGCGTATTTCTTTTTGGCGGGAACTGCATCATTTAAACATCTCATGACTATTTACATACAATAATAACAGATTTTCAAAATTGTTTTTAATCTAAACTAATTTTTATTTTCCTAATATGTAGTGCTTTATCAAAAAATTAACATGACAAACGAAACAATTTATTTGCTACAATTAAAAAGTACAAACGGAACGATAGAAGGATATTTTTGGATTTCACAAATAATAATTTAATATATATATAATGTTTATGTAAAGTATCATATATAATACACGTACGAAAGTTATGATCTATTAATAAATTTATTATAATTGTAAATTTCGCGAACGTTTCTTACATTGTCTTCCATCACGGCGGTCTTAAATAAACAATCCCCGGAAATAAGTCCGTTCCTCGACTCATGATATTCTGCGTGAAATTAAATCATTTTCAAATGGATGTGAATACGTTAAAACAGAACAATCTGATGAAAACACGAAAATCTAATTAAAAGTTTCGTTTTAAAAGTCGATTTTGCAGTTACAATGGTTGTTTAAACCCCGAGCAGATGGGGCTAGTAAACTATGTCAACAGCGCTACCCTTGATTATTTTGATAACTACTGAACTTAAGTTAAACTTCTCTTACCGACACAATTTATGCTACAAATAACAATTTAATTCATCACGACTTGATTTTAACTTTAAAATAACTAAATAAACCTAATATAAAAATATTTGTAATGCTACACTTATTTCATAATAATAAATAATATGAGTATAATAATAATATACAGTTTCTTTAAAATCGGTTGAATAAAATCTTCTCTCTAATTAAAATTAGTCAATTTTTGATAACCTGTTAGTTTCAATACTACATGAGCATACTTGCCCTGCTTAAGGGTTTGTCGTGATCAAGAAGGTAGTTTCATTGCAACTCGTTGTTTGTGACCTCTGCGAAAGCCCCTAATTAATGTGGGTATCTCGGGCGCGTATTTTTTGTTAGCGGAAACTACGGTCATTTAAACATCACGTGACTATTTACATACAATAATAACCGATTTTCAAAATAGTTTTTAATCTAAAATAAATTTTAATTTTCTAATATGCTGTGCTTTTTCAAAAACCTAACATGATAAACAAAACAACTTATTTGCTACAATAAAAAAAGTGCAAGCGGAACGATAGAGGGATATTTTTGGATTTCACAAATATTAATTTAATATATATATATATATAAATAATGTTTACGTAAAATATCGTATATAATAAACCTACGAAAGTTATGAAGTGTTATTAAATTTACTATACTTGTAAAATTCGCGATCGTTTTTTACATTGTCTTCCATCACGGCGGTCTTAAATAAACAATCCCCGGCAATAAGTCCGTTGCACGACCCATGATATTCTGCGTGAAATTAAATCATTTCAAAATGGTTATGAATTCGTTAAAACAGAACAATCTGATGAAAACACGAAAATATAATTAAAAGTTTCATTTTAAAAGTCGATTTTGCAGTTACAATGATTGTTTAAACTCAAAACTATATCAACTGCGCTACCTTTGATTATTTTGCAAACTACTGAACTTAGGTTAAACTTCTCTTACCGACACAATTTATGCTACAAGAAACGATTTAATTAGTAACGACTTGATTTTAACTTTAAAATAAATAAAGAAAAATAATATAAATATTTGTAATGCTACACTTATTTCATATTGATAAATAATATGAGTATAATAATAATGTAAAGTTTCTTTAAAATCGGTTAAGTAGTATCTACTCTCGAATAAAAATTAGTCAATTTTTGATAACACGTTAGTTTTAACATTACAAGAGCATTTTTACCCAGCCTAGGGGTTTGCCGTGTTCAAGAAGGCAGTTTTATTGCACTTCGTTTTGGTTGACCTATGCGAAAGTCTCAAATTAATGTGTGTATCTACGGCGCGTGTTTATTGTTAGCGGAGACTGCATCATTTAAACATCTATCTCATGATTTTTCACAAACAATAATAACTAATTTTCAAAATAGTTTTTATTCTAAACTAAATTTTAATTTTCTAATTTAGTGCTTTTTCAAAAACGTAACACATAACTGTTACATATATTCTGAAAGAGCGCAATCTTCTGAATCTGATGGTATGAATCGGGTATCTCCACGTCGAACCGTTCTCGAGATATCGGTTGTGAAGTGAACAAAGATTTAACTTCATGACAGAGAAAAAGCGTTTTCAAACCGTTACATCTCCTAGAGTTTTCGAGTTATCATGATGTAATTTTGTATACATAAGAACATTATAAAACTCTTTTTTTATAAAAATTAACGGTTCTACAAAAATGATTTTTATCCGGTTTTTAACTCAAATAAAATTTCTTTTTCAATTTTTCAGTGCTTTTTCAAATACGTTACACATAACTGTTACATATATTCTGAAAGAACCCAACCTTCTGAATCTGATGGTATGAATCGGGTATCTCCACGTCGAACCGTTCTCGAGATATCGCTTGTGAAGTGAACAAAGATTTAACTTCATGACAGAGAAAAAGCGTTTTCAAACCGTTACATCTCCTAGAGTTTTCGAGTTATCATGATGTAATTTTGTATACATAAGAACATTATAAAACTCTTTTTTTATAAAAATTAACGGTTCTACAAAAATGATTTTTATCCGGTTTTTAACTCAAATAAAATTTCTTTTTCAATTTTTCAGTGCTTTTTCAAATACGTTACACATAACTGTTACATATATTCTGAAAGAACGCAACTTTCTGAATCTGATGGTATGAATCGGGTATCTCCACGTCGAACAATTCTCGAGATATCGCTTGTGAAGTGAACAAAGATTTAACTTCATGATAGAGAAAAAGCGTTTTCAAACCGTTATAACTCCTAGAGTTTTTAAGTTATCATGATGTAGTTTTGTATACATAAAAACATCATAAGACTCTTTTTTTAGGAAAATTAACGGTTTTTCAAAAATGATTTTACCCGGTTTTTTTCTCAATTAAAATTTCTTTTTCAATTTTTCAGTGCTTTTTCAAATACGTAACACATAACTGTTACATATATTCTGAAAGATCGCAAAATTCTGAATCTGATGGTATGAACCGCGTTCCTCCATGTTACACCGTTCTAGAGATATAACGTTTTTTATAAAAATTTTACTCCTTCAAATTTGGTGTCCGGCATTCCGCAGTACTGCAGTATATGGCGAATTACCGCACTTCTAGAATTCAAGGGGCTATATAAACCAAGTCTTTTTAAAAAATTCATATCTTCTAGAGTTTTAAAGATATCATGATATAATGTGGTATACATATAAACACCATAAAACTCTTTTTATACAAAAATTCACGATGTTCATAAATGTTTTTTACCCTATTTTTTCATCAATTAAAATTTCTTTTTCAATTTTTCAGTGCTTTTTCAAATACGTAAGACATAACTGTTACATATATTCTGAAAGAGCGCAACCTTCTGAATCTGATGGTATGAATCGGGTATCTCCACGTCAAACCGTTCTCGAGAAATCGCTTGTGAAGTGAACAAAGATTTAACTTCATGACAGAGAAAAAGCGTTTTCAAACCGTTACATCTCCTAGAGTTTTTGAGTTATCATGATGTAATTTTGTATACATAAGAACATTATAAAACTCTTTTTTTATAAAAATTAACGGTTCTACAAAAATGATTTTTATCCGGTTTTTAACTCAAATAAAATTTCTTTTTCAATTTTTCAGTGCTTTTTCAAATACGTTACACATAACTGTTACATATATTCTGAAAGAACCCAACCTTCTGAATCTGATGGTATGAATCGGGTATCTCCACGTCGAACCGTTCTCGAGATATCGCTTGTGAAGTGAACAAAGATTTAACTTCATGACAGAGAAAAAGCGTTTTCAAACCGTTACATCTCCTAGAGTTTTCGAGTTATCATGATGTAATTTTGTATACATAAGAACATTATAAAACTCTTTTTTTATAAAAATTAACGGTTCTACAAAAATGATTTTTATCCGGTTTTTAACTCAAATAAAATTTCTTTTTCAATTTTTCAGTGCTTTTTCAAATACGTTACACATAACTGTTACATATATTCTGAAAGAGCGCAATCTTCTGAATCTGATGGTATGAATCGGGTATCTCCACGTCGAACCGTTCTCGAGATATCGCTTGTGAAGTGAACAAAGATTTAACTTCATGACAGAGAAAAAGCGTTTTCAAACCGTTACATCTCCTAGAGTTTTCGAGTTATCATGATGTAATTTTGTATACATAAGAACATTATAAAACTCTTTTTTTATAAAAATTAACGGTTCTACAAAAATGATTTTTATCCGGTTTTTAACTCAAATAAAATTTCTTTTTCAATTTTTCAGTGCTTTTTCAAATACGTTACACATAACTGTTACATATATTCTGAAAGAACCCAACCTTCTGAATCTGATGGTATGAATCGGGTATCTCCACGTCGAACCGTTCTCGAGATATCGCTTGTGAAGTGAACAAAGATTTAACTTCATGACAGAGAAAAAGCGTTTTCAAACCGTTACATCTCCTAGAGTTTTCGAGTTATCATGATGTAATTTTGTATACATAAGAACATTATAAAACTCTTTTTTTATAAAAATTAACGGTTCTACAAAAATGATTTTTATCCGGTTTTTAACTCAAATAAAATTTCTTTTTCAATTTTTCAGTGCTTTTTCAAATACGTTACACATAACTGTTACATATATTCTGAAAGAACGCAACCTTCTGAATCTGATGGTATGAATCGGGTATCTCCACGTCGAACCGTTCTCGAGATATCGCTTGTGAAGTGAACAAAGATTTAACTTCATGATAGAGAAAAAGCGTTTTCAAACCGTTATAACTCCTAGAGTTTTTAAGTTATCATGATGTAGTTTTGTATACATAAAAACATCATAAGACTCTTTTTTTAGGAAAATTAACGGTTTTTCAAAAATGATTTTACCCGGTTTTTTTCTCAATTAAAATTTCTTTTTCAATTTTTCAGTGCTTTTTCAAATACGTAACACATAACTGTTACATATATTCTGAAAGATCGCAAAATTCTGAATCTGATGGTATGAACCGCGTTCCTCTATGTTACACCGTTCTAGAGATATAACGTTTTTTATAAAAATTTTACTCCTTCAAATTTGGTGTCCGGCATTCCGCAGTACTGCAGTATATGGCGAATTACCGCACTTCTAGAATTCAAGGGGCTATATAAACCAAGTCTTTTTAAAAAATTCATATCTTCTAGAGTTTTAAAGATATCATAATATAATGTGGTATACATATAAACACCATAAAACTCTTTTTATACAAAAATTCACGATGTTCATAAATGTTTTTTACCCTATTTTTTCATCAATTAAAATTTCTTTTTCAATTTTTCAGTGCTTTTTCAAATACGTAAGACATAACTGTTACATATATTCTGAAAGAGCGCAACCTTCTGAATCTGATGGTATGAATCGGGTATCTCCACGTCAAACCGTTCTCGAGAAATCGCTTGTGAAGTGAACAAAGATTTAACTTCATGACAGAGAAAAAGCGTTTTCAAACCGTTACATCTCCTAGAGTTTTTGAGTTATCATGATGTAATTTTGTATACATAAGAACATTATAAAACTCTTTTTTTATAAAAATTAACGGTTCTACAAAAATGATTTTTATCCGGTTTTTAACTCAAATAAAATTTCTTTTTAAAATTTTCAGTGCTTTTTCAAATACGTAACACATAACAGTTACATATATTCTGAAAGAGCGCAACTTTCTGAATCTGATGGTATGAATCGGGTATCTCCACGTCGAACCGTTCTCGAGATATCGCATGTGAAGTGAACAAAGATTTAACTTCATGATAGAGAAAAAGCGTTTTCAAACCGTTATAACTCCTAGAGTTTTCGAGTTATCATGGTGTAATTTTGTATACATAAGAACATTATAAAACTCTTTTTATATAAAAATTAACGATTTACAAAAATGATTTTTATCTGGTTTTTTTCTCAAATAAAATTTCTTTTTCAATTTTTCAGTGCTTTTTCTAAAACGTAACACAGAACCGTTACACATATTCTGAAAGAGCGTAATCTTCTGAATCTGATGGTATGAATCGGGTATCTCCACGTCGAACCGTTCTCGAGATATCGCTTGTGAAGTGAACAAAGATTTAACTTCATGACAGAGAAAAAGCGTTTTCAAACCGTTACATCTCCTAGAGTTTTCGAGTTATCATGATGTAATTTTGTATACATAAGAACATTATAAAACTCTTTTTTTATAAAAATTAACGGTTCTACAAAAATGATTTTTATCCTGTTTTTAACTCAAATAAAATTTCTTTTTCAATTTTTCAGTGCTTTTTCAAATACGTTACACATAACTGTTACACATATTCTGAAAGAACGCAACTTTCTGAATCTGATGGTATGAATCGGGTATCTCCACGTCGAACCGTTCTCGAGATATCGCTTGTGAAGTGAACAAAGATTTAACTTCATGACAGAGAAAAAGCGTTTTCAAACCGTTACATCTCCTAGAGTTTTCGAGTTATCATGATGTAATTATGTATACATAAGAACATTATAAAACTCTTTTTATATAAAAATTAACGGTTTTACAAAAATGATTTTTATCTGGTTTTTTTCTCAAATAAAATTTCTTTTTCAATTTTTCAGTGCTTTTTCTAAAACGTAACACAGAACCGTTACATATATTCTGAAAGAGCGCAACCTTCTGAATCTGATGGTATGAATCGGGTATCTCCAGGTCGAACCGTTCTCGAGATATCGCATGTGAAGTGAACAAAGATTTAACTTCATGATAGAGAAAAAGCGTTTTCAAACCGTTATAACTCCTAGAGTTTTTAAGTTATCATGATGTAATATCTCTTACCGACATAATTTATGCTACAAATAACGATTTAATTCATAACGACTTGATTTTAACTTTAAAATTACCAACTAAAGCTAATATAAAAATATTTGTAATGCTACACTTATTTCATATTAATAAATAATATGAGTATAATAATAATGTACAGTTTCTTTAAAATCGGTTGAATAAAATCTTCTCGAGAATTAAAATTAGTCTTTTTTTGATAACCCGTTAGTTTTTACATTAAACTAGCATACTTTCCTGGCTAACTGGCTTAGGGGTTTGCCCTGTTCTTAAAAGCAGTTTAATTGCAACTCGTTGTTGTTGATCTTTTCGAAAGCCCCAAATTAATATGAGTATCTTGGGCGCGTATTTCTTTTTGGCGGGAACTGCATCTTTTAAACATCTCATGACTATTTACATACAATAATAACAGATTTTCAAAATTGTTTTTAATCTAAACTAATTTTTATTTTCCTAATATGTAGTGCTTTATCAAAAAATTAACATGACAAACGAAACAATTTATTTGCTACAATTAAAAAGTACAAACGGAACGATAGAAGGATATTTTTGGATTTCACAAATAATAATTTAATATATATATAATGTTTATGTAAAGTATCATATATAATACACGTACGAAAGTTATGATCTATTAATAAATTTATTATAATTGTAAATTTCGCGAACGTTTCTTACATTGTCTTCCATCACGGCGGTCTTAAATAAACAATCCCCGGAAATAAGTCCGTTCCTCGACTCATGATATTCTGCGTGAAAATAAATCATTTTCAAATGGATGTGAATACGTTAAAACAGAACAATCTGATGAAAACACGAAAATCTAATTAAAAGTTTCGTTTTAAAAGTCGATTTTGCAGTTACAATGGTTGTTTAAACCCCGAGCAGATGGGGCTAGTAAACTATGTCAACAGCGCTACCCTTGATTATTTTGATAACTACTGAACTTAAGTTAAACTTCTCTTACCGACACAATTTATGCTACAAATAACAATTTAATTCATCACGACTTGATTTTAACTTTAAAATAACTAAATAAACCTAATATAAAAATATTTGTAATGCTACACTTATTTCATAATAATAAATAATATGAGTATAATAATAATATACAGTTTCTTTAAAATCGGTTGAATAAAATCTTCTCTCTAATTAAAATTAGTCAATTTTTGATAACCTGTTAGTTTCAATACTACATGAGCATACTTGCCCTGCTTAAGGGTTTGTCGTGATCAAGAAGGTAGTTTCATTGCAACTCGTTGTTTGTGACCTCTGCGAAAGCCCCTAATTAATGTGGGTATCTCGGGCGCGTATTTTTTGTTAGCGGAAACTACGGTCATTTAAACATCACGTGACTATTTACATACAATAATAACCGATTTTCAAAATAGTTTTTAATCTAAAATAAATTTTAATTTTCTAATATGCTGTGCTTTTTCAAAAACCTAACATGATAAACAAAACAACTTATTTGCTACAATAAAAAAAGTGCAAGCGGAACGATAGAGGGATATTTTTGGATTTCACAAATATTAATTTAATATATATATATATATAAATAATGTTTACGTAAAATATCGTATATAATAAACCTACGAAAGTTATGAAGTGTTATTAAATTTACTATACTTGTAAAATTCGCGATCGTTTTTTACATTGTCTTCCATCACGGCGGTCTTAAATAAACAATCCCCGGCAATAAGTCCGTTGCACGACCCATGATATTCTGCGTGAAATTAAATCATTTCAAAATGGTTATGAATTCGTTAAAACAGAACAATCTGATGAAAACACGAAAATATAATTAAAAGTTTCATTTTAAAAGTCGATTTTGCAGTTACAATGATTGTTTAAACTCAAAACTATATCAACTGCGCTACCTTTGATTATTTTGCAAACTACTGAACTTAGGTTAAACTTCTCTTACCGACACAATTTATGCTACAAGAAACGATTTAATTAGTAACGACTTGATTTTAACTTTAAAATAAATAAAGAAAAATAATATAAATATTTGTAATGCTACACTTATTTCATATTGATAAATAATATGAGTATAATAATAATGTAAAGTTTCTTTAAAATCGGTTAAGTAGTATCTACTCTCGAATAAAAATTAGTCAATTTTTGATAACACGTTAGTTTTAACATTACAAGAGCATTTTTACCCAGCCTAGGGGTTTGCCGTGTTCAAGAAGGCAGTTTTATTGCACTTCGTTTTGGTTGACCTATGCGAAAGTCTCAAATTAATGTGTGTATCTACGGCGCGTGTTTATTGTTAGCGGAGACTGCATCATTTAAACATCTATCTCATGATTATTCACAAACAATAATAACTAATTTTCAAAATAGTTTTTATTCTAAACTAAATTTTAATTTTCTAATTTAGTGCTTTTTCAAAAACGTAACACATAACTGTTACATATATTCTGAAAGAGCGCAATCTTCTGAATCTGATGGTATGAATCGGGTATCTCCACGTCGAACCGTTCTCGAGATATCGGTTGTGAAGTGAACAAAGATTTAACTTCATGACAGAGAAAAAGCGTTTTCAAACCGTTACATCTCCTAGAGTTTTCGAGTTATCATGATGTAATTTTGTATACATAAGAACATTATAAAACTCTTTTTTTATAAAAATTAACGGTTCTACAAAAATGATTTTTATCCGGTTTTTAACTCAAATAAAATTTCTTTTTCAATTTTTCAGTGCTTTTTCAAATACGTTACACATAACTGTTACATATATTCTGAAAGAACCCAACCTTCTGAATCTGATGGTATGAATCGGGTATCTCCACGTCGAACCGTTCTCGAGATATCGCTTGTGAAGTGAACAAAGATTTAACTTCATGACAGAGAAAAAGCGTTTTCAAACCGTTACATCTCCTAGAGTTTTCGAGTTATCATGATGTAATTTTGTATACATAAGAACATTATAAAACTCTTTTTTTATAAAAATTAACGGTTCTACAAAAATGATTTTTATCCGGTTTTTAACTCAAATAAAATTTCTTTTTCAATTTTTCAGTGCTTTTTCAAATACGTTACACATAACTGTTACATATATTCTGAAAGAACGCAACTTTCTGAATCTGATGGTATGAATCGGGTATCTCCACGTCGAACCGTTCTCGAGATATCGCTTGTGAAGTGAACAAAGATTTAACTTCATGATAGAGAAAAAGCGTTTTCAAACCGTTATAACTCCTAGAGTTTTTAAGTTATCATGATGTAGTTTTGTATACATAAAAACATCATAAGACTCTTTTTTTAGGAAAATTAACGGTTTTTCAAAAATGATTTTACCCGGTTTTTTTCTCAATTAAAATTTCTTTTTCAATTTTTCAGTGCTTTTTCAAATACGTAACACATAACTGTTACATATATTCTGAAAGATCGCAAAATTCTGAATCTGATGGTATGAACCGCGTTCCTCCATGTTACACCGTTCTAGAGATATAACGTTTTTTATAAAAATTTTACTCCTTCAAATTTGGTGTCCGGCATTCCGCAGTACTGCAGTATATGGCGAATTACCGCACTTCTAGAATTCAAGGGGCTATATAAACCAAGTCTTTTTAAAAAATTCATATCTTCTAGAGTTTTAAAGATATCATGATATAATGTGGTATACATATAAACACCATAAAACTCTTTTTATACAAAAATTCACGATGTTCATAAATGTTTTTTACCCTATTTTTTCATCAATTAAAATTTCTTTTTCAATTTTTCAGTGCTTTTTCAAATACGTAAGACATAACTGTTACATATATTCTGAAAGAGCGCAACCTTCTGAATCTGATGGTATGAATCGGGTATCTCCACGTCAAACCGTTCTCGAGAAATCGCTTGTGAAGTGAACAAAGATTTAACTTCATGACAGAGAAAAAGCGTTTTCAAACCGTTACATCTCCTAGAGTTTTTGAGTTATCATGATGTAATTTTGTATACATAAGAACATTATAAAACTCTTTTTTTATAAAAATTAACGGTTCTACAAAAATGATTTTTATCCGGTTTTTAACTCAAATAAAATTTCTTTTTCAATTTTTCAGTGCTTTTTCAAATACGTTACACATAACTGTTACATATATTCTGAAAGAACCCAACCTTCTGAATCTGATGGTATGAATCGGGTATCTCCACGTCGAACCGTTCTCGAGATATCGCTTGTGAAGTGAACAAAGATTTAACTTCATGACAGAGAAAAAGCGTTTTCAAACCGTTACATCTCCTAGAGTTTTCGAGTTATCATGATGTAATTTTGTATACATAAGAACATTATAAAACTCTTTTTTTATAAAAATTAACGGTTCTACAAAAATGATTTTTATCCGGTTTTTAACTCAAATAAAATTTCTTTTTCAATTTTTCAGTGCTTTTTCAAATACGTTACACATAACTGTTACATATATTCTGAAAGAACCCAACCTTCTGAATCTGATGGTATGAATCGGGTATCTCCACGTCGAACCGTTCTCGAGATATCGCTTGTGAAGTGAACAAAGATTTAACTTCATGACAGAGAAAAAGCGTTTTCAAACCGTTACATCTCCTAGAGTTTTCGAGTTATCATGATGTAATTTTGTATACATAAGAACATTATAAAACTCTTTTTTTATAAAAATTAACGGTTCTACAAAAATGATTTTTATCCGGTTTTTAACTCAAATAAAATTTCTTTTTCAATTTTTCAGTGCTTTTTCAAATACGTTACACATAACTGTTACATATATTCTGAAAGAACGCAACCTTCTGAATCTGATGGTATGAATCGGGTATCTCCACGTCGAACCGTTCTCGAGATATCGCTTGTGAAGTGAACAAAGATTTAACTTCATGATAGAGAAAAAGCGTTTTCAAACCGTTATAACTCCTAGAGTTTTTAAGTTATCATGATGTAGTTTTGTATACATAAAAACATCATAAGACTCTTTTTTTAGGAAAATTAACGGTTTTTCAAAAATGATTTTACCCGGTTTTTTTCTCAATTAAAATTTCTTTTTCAATTTTTCAGTGCTTTTTCAAATACGTAACACATAACTGTTACATATATTCTGAAAGATCGCAAAATTCTGAATCTGATGGTATGAACCGCGTTCCTCCATGTTACACCGTTCTAGAGATATAACGTTTTTTATAAAAATTTTACTCCTTCAAATTTGGTGTCCGGCATTCCGCAGTACTGCAGTATATGGCGAATTACCGCACTTCTAGAATTCAAGGGGCTATATAAACCTAGTCTTTTTAAAAAATTCATATCTTCTAGAGTTTTAAAGATATCATGATATAATGTGGTATACATATAAACACCATAAAACTCTTTTTATACAAAAATTCACGATGTTCATAAATGTTTTTTACCCTATTTTTTCATCAATTAAAATTTCTTTTTCAATTTTTCAGTGCTTTTTCAAATACGTAAGACATAACTGTTACATATATTCTGAAAGAGCGCAACCTTCTGAATCTGATGGTATGAATCGGGTATCTCCACGTCAAACCGTTCTCGAGAAATCGCTTGTGAAGTGAACAAAGATTTAACTTCATGACAGAGAAAAAGCGTTTTCAAACCGTTACATCTCCTAGAGTTTTTGAGTTATCATGATGTAATTTTGTATACATAAGAACATTATAAAACTCTTTTTTTATAAAAATTAACGGTTCTACAAAAATGATTTTTATCCGGTTTTTAACTCAAATAAAATTTCTTTTTCAATTTTTCAGTGCTTTTTCAAATACGTTACACATAACTGTTACATATATTCTGAAAGAACCCAACCTTCTGAATCTGATGGTATGAATCGGGTATCTCCACGTCGAACCGTTCTCGAGATATCGCTTGTGAAGTGAACAAAGATTTAACTTCATGACAGAGAAAAAGCGTTTTCAAACCGTTACATCTCCTAGAGTTTTCGAGTTATCATGATGTAATTTTGTATACATAAGAACATTATAAAACTCTTTTTTTATAAAAATTAACGGTTCTACAAAAATGATTTTTATCCGGTTTTTAACTCAAATAAAATTTCTTTTTCAATTTTTCAGTGCTTTTTCAAATACGTTACACATAACTGTTACATATATTCTGAAAGAACCCAACCTTCTGAATCTGATGGTATGAATCGGGTATCTCCACGTCGAACCGTTCTCGAGATATCGCTTGTGAAGTGAACAAAGATTTAACTTCATGACAGAGAAAAAGCGTTTTCAAACCGTTACATCTCCTAGAGTTTTCGAGTTATCATGATGTAATTTTGTATACATAAGAACATTATAAAACTCTTTTTTTATAAAAATTAACGGTTCTACAAAAATGATTTTTATCCGGTTTTTAACTCAAATAAAATTTCTTTTTCAATTTTTCAGTGCTTTTTCAAATACGTTACACATAACTGTTACATATATTCTGAAAGAACGCAACCTTCTGAATCTGATGGTATGAATCGGGTATCTCCACGTCGAACCGTTCTCGAGATATCGCTTGTGAAGTGAACAAAGATTTAACTTCATGATAGAGAAAAAGCGTTTTCAAACCGTTATAACTCCTAGAGTTTTTAAGTTATCATGATGTAGTTTTGTATACATAAAAACATCATAAGACTCTTTTTTTAGGAAAATTAACGGTTTTTCAAAAATGATTTTACCCGGTTTTTTTCTCAATTAAAATTTCTTTTTCAATTTTTCAGTGCTTTTTCAAATACGTAACACATAACTGTTACATATATTCTGAAAGATCGCAAAATTCTGAATCTGATGGTATGAACCGCGTTCCTCTATGTTACACCGTTCTAGAGATATAACGTTTTTTATAAAAATTTTACTCCTTCAAATTTGGTGTCCGGCATTCCGCAGTACTGCAGTATATGGCGAATTACCGCACTTCTAGAATTCAAGGGGCTATATAAACCAAGTCTTTTTAAAAAATTCATATCTTCTAGAGTTTTAAAGATATCATAATATAATGTGGTATACATATAAACACCATAAAACTCTTTTTATACAAAAATTCACGATGTTCATAAATGTTTTTTACCCTATTTTTTCATCAATTAAAATTTCTTTTTCAATTTTTCAGTGCTTTTTCAAATACGTAAGACATAACTGTTACATATATTCTGAAAGAGCGCAACCTTCTGAATCTGATGGTATGAATCGGGTATCTCCACGTCAAACCGTTCTCGAGAAATCGCTTGTGAAGTGAACAAAGATTTAACTTCATGACAGAGAAAAAGCGTTTTCAAACCGTTACATCTCCTAGAGTTTTTGAGTTATCATGATGTAATTTTGTATACATAAGAACATTATAAAACTCTTTTTTTATAAAAATTAACGGTTCTACAAAAATGATTTTTATCCGGTTTTTAACTCAAATAAAATTTCTTTTTAAAATTTTCAGTGCTTTTTCAAATACGTAACACATAACAGTTACATATATTCTGAAAGAGCGCAACTTTCTGAATCTGATGGTATGAATCGGGTATCTCCACGTCGAACCGTTCTCGAGATATCGCATGTGAAGTGAACAAAGATTTAACTTCATGATAGAGAAAAAGCGTTTTCAAACCGTTATAACTCCTAGAGTTATCATGGTGTAATTTTGTATACATAAGAACATTATAAAACTCTTTTTATATAAAAATTAACGATTTACAAAAATGATTTTTATCTGGTTTTTTTCTCAAATAAAATTTCTTTTTCAATTTTTCAGTGCTTTTTCTAAAACGTAACACAGAACCGTTACATATATTCTGAAAGAGCGTAATCTTCTGAATCTGATGGTATGAATCGGGTATCTCCACGTCGAACCGTTCTCGAGATATCGCTTGTGAAGTGAACAAAGATTTAACTTCATGACAGAGAAAAAGCGTTTTCAAACCGTTACATCTCCTAGAGTTTTCGAGTTATCATGATGTAATTTTGTATACATAAGAACATTATAAAACTCTTTTTTTATAAAAATTAACGGTTCTACAAAAATGATTTTTATCCTGTTTTTAACTCAAATAAAATTTCTTTTTCAATTTTTCAGTGCTTTTTCAAATACGTTACACATAACTGTTACACATATTCTGAAAGAACGCAACTTTCTGAATCTGATGGTATGAATCGGGTATCTCCACGTCGAACCGTTCTCGAGATATCGCTTGTGAAGTGAACAAAGATTTAACTTCATGACAGAGAAAAAGCGTTTTCAAACCGTTACATCTCCTAGAGTTTTCGAGTTATCATGATGTAATTATGTATACATAAGAACATTATAAAACTCTTTTTATATAAAAATTAACGGTTTTACAAAAATGATTTTTATCTGGTTTTTTTCTCAAATAAAATTTCTTTTTCAATTTTTCAGTGCTTTTTCTAAAACGTAACACAGAACCGTTACATATATTCTGAAAGAGCGCAACCTTCTGAATCTGATGGTATGAATCGGGTATCTCCAGGTCGAACCGTTCTCGAGATATCGCATGTGAAGTGAACAAAGATTTAACTTCATGATAGAGAAAAAGCGTTTTCAAACCGTTATAACTCCTAGAGTTTTTAAGTTATCATGATGTAATATCTCTTACCGACATAATTTATGCTACAAATAACGATTTAATTCATAACGACTTGATTTTAACTTTAAAATTACCAACTAAAGCTAATATAAAAATATTTGTAATGCTACACTTATTTCATATTAATAAATAATATGAGTATAATAATAATGTACAGTTTCTTTAAAATCGGTTGAATAAAATCTTCTCGAGAATTAAAATTAGTCTTTTTTTGATAACCCGTTAGTTTTTACATTAAACTAGCATACTTTCCTGGCTAACTGGCTTAGGGGTTTGCCCTGTTCTTAAAAGCAGTTTAATTGCAACTCGTTGTTGTTGATCTTTTCGAAAGCCCCAAATTAATATGAGTATCTTGGGCGCGTATTTCTTTTTGGCGGGAACTGCATCTTTTAAACATCTCATGACTATTTACATACAATAATAACAGATTTTCAAAATTGTTTTTAATCTAAACTAATTTTTATTTTCCTAATATGTAGTGCTTTATCAAAAAATTAACATGACAAACGAAACAATTTATTTGCTACAATTAAAAAGTACAAACGGAACGATAGAAGGATATTTTTGGATTTCACAAATAATAATTTAATATATATATAATGTTTATGTAAAGTATCATATATAATACACGTACGAAAGTTATGATCTATTAATAAATTTATTATAATTGTAAATTTCGCGAACGTTTCTTACATTGTCTTCCATCACGGCGGTCTTAAATAAACAATCCCCGGAAATAAGTCCGTTCCTCGACTCATGATATTCTGCGTGAAATTAAATCATTTTCAAATGGATGTGAATACGTTAAAACAGAACAATCTGATGAAAACACGAAAATCTAATTAAAAGTTTCGTTTTAAAAGTCGATTTTGCAGTTACAATGGTTGTTTAAACCCCGAGCAGATGGGGCTAGTAAACTATGTCAACAGCGCTACCCTTGATTATTTTGATAACTACTGAACTTAAGTTAAACTTCTCTTACCGACACAATTTATGCTACAAATAACAATTTAATTCATCACGACTTGATTTTAACTTTAAAATAACTAAATAAACCTAATATAAAAATATTTGTAATGCTACACTTATTTCATAATAATAAATAATATGAGTATAATAATAATATACAGTTTCTTTAAAATCGGTTGAATAAAATCTTCTCTCTAATTAAAATTAGTCAATTTTTGATAACCTGTTAGTTTCAATACTACATGAGCATACTTGCCCTGCTTAAGGGTTTGTCGTGATCAAGAAGGTAGTTTCATTGCAACTCGTTGTTTGTGACCTCTGCGAAAGCCCCTAATTAATGTGGGTATCTCGGGCGCGTATTTTTTGTTAGCGGAAACTACGGTCATTTAAACATCACGTGACTATTTACATACAATAATAACCGATTTTCAAAATAGTTTTTAATCTAAAATAAATTTTAATTTTCTAATATGCTGTGCTTTTTCAAAAACCTAACATGATAAACAAAACAACTTATTTGCTACAATAAAAAAAGTGCAAGCGGAACGATAGAGGGATATTTTTGGATTTCACAAATATTAATTTAATATATATATATATATAAATAATGTTTACGTAAAATATCGTATATAATAAACCTACGAAAGTTATGAAGTGTTATTAAATTTACTATACTTGTAAAATTCGCGATCGTTTTTTACATTGTCTTCCATCACGGCGGTCTTAAATAAACAATCCCCGGCAATAAGTCCGTTGCACGACCCATGATATTCTGCGTGAAATTAAATCATTTCAAAATGGTTATGAATTCGTTAAAACAGAACAATCTGATGAAAACACGAAAATATAATTAAAAGTTTCATTTTAAAAGTCGATTTTGCAGTTACAATGATTGTTTAAACTCAAAACTATATCAACTGCGCTACCTTTGATTATTTTGCAAACTACTGAACTTAGGTTAAACTTCTCTTACCGACACAATTTATGCTACAAGAAACGATTTAATTAGTAACGACTTGATTTTAACTTTAAAATAAATAAAGAAAAATAATATAAATATTTGTAATGCTACACTTATTTCATATTGATAAATAATATGAGTATAATAATAATGTAAAGTTTCTTTAAAATCGGTTAAGTAGTATCTACTCTCGAATAAAAATTAGTCAATTTTTGATAACACGTTAGTTTTAACATTACAAGAGCATTTTTACCCAGCCTAGGGGTTTGCCGTGTTCAAGAAGGCAGTTTTATTGCACTTCGTTTTGGTTGACCTATGCGAAAGTCTCAAATTAATGTGTGTATCTACGGCGCGTGTTTATTGTTAGCGGAGACTGCATCATTTAAACATCTATCTCATGATTATTCACAAACAATAATAACTAATTTTCAAAATAGTTTTTATTCTAAACTAAATTTTAATTTTCTAATTTAGTGCTTTTTCAAAAACGTAACACATAACTGTTACATATATTCTGAAAGAGCGCAATCTTCTGAATCTGATGGTATGAATCGGGTATCTCCACGTCAAACCGTTCTCGAGATATCGGTTGTGAAGTGAACAAAGATTTAACTTCATGACAGAGAAAAAGCGTTTTCAAACCGTTACATCTCCTAGAGTTTTCGAGTTATCATGATGTAATTTTGTATACATAAGAACATTATAAAACTCTTTTTTTATAAAAATTAACGGTTCTACAAAAATGATTTTTATCCGGTTTTTAACTCAAATAAAATTTCTTTTTCAATTTTTCAGTGCTTTTTCAAATACGTTACACATAACTGTTACATATATTCTGAAAGAACCCAACCTTCTGAATCTGATGGTATGAATCGGGTATCTCCACGTCGAACCGTTCTCGAGATATCGCTTGTGAAGTGAACAAAGATTTAACTTCATGACAGAGAAAAAGCGTTTTCAAACCGTTACATCTCCTAGAGTTTTCGAGTTATCATGATGTAATTTTGTATACATAAGAACATTATAAAACTCTTTTTTTATAAAAATTAACGGTTCTACAAAAATGATTTTTATCCGGTTTTTAACTCAAATAAAATTTCTTTTTCAATTTTTCAGTGCTTTTTCAAATACGTTACACATAACTGTTACATATATTCTGAAAGAACCCAACCTTCTGAATCTGATGGTATGAATCGGGTATCTCCACGTCGAACCGTTCTCGAGATATCGCTTGTGAAGTGAACAAAGATTTAACTTCATGATAGAGAAAAAGCGTTTTCAAACCGTTATAACTCCTAGAGTTTTTAAGTTATCATGATGTAGTTTTGTATACATAAAAACATCATAAGACTCTTTTTTTAGGAAAATTAACGGTTTTTCAAAAATGATTTTACCCGGTTTTTTTCTCAATTAAAATTTCTTTTTCAATTTTTCAGTGCTTTTTCAAATACGTAACACATAACTGTTACATATATTCTGAAAGATCGCAAAATTCTGAATCTGATGGTATGAACCGCGTTCCTCTATGTTACACCGTTCTAGAGATATAACGTTTTTTATAAAAATTTTACTCCTTCAAATTTGGTGTCCGGCATTCCGCAGTACTGCAGTATATGGCGAATTACCGCACTTCTAGAATTCAAGGGGCTATATAAACCAAGTCTTTTTAAAAAATTCATATCTTCTAGAGTTTTAAAGATATCATGATATAATGTGGTATACATATAAACACTATAAAACTCTTTTTATACAAAAATTCACGATGTTCATAAATGTTTTTTACCCTATTTTTTCATCAATTAAAATTTCTTTTTCAATTTTTCAGTGCTTTTTCAAATACGTAAGACATAACTGTTACATATATTCTGAAAGAGCGCAACTTTCTGAATCTGATGGTATGAATCGGGTATCTCCACGTCGAACCGTTCTCGAGATATCGCATGTGAAGTGAACAAAGATTTAACTTCATGATAGAGAAAAAGCGCTTTCAAACCGTTATAACTCTTAGAGTTGTCGAGTTATCATGGTGTAATTTTGTATACATAAGAACATTATAAAACTCTTTTTTTATAAAAATTAACGGTTCTACAAAAATGATTTTTATCCGGTTTTTAACTCAAATAAAATTTATTTTTCAATTTTTCAGTGCTTTTTCAAATACGTAACACATAACTATTACATATATTCTGAAAGAGCGCAACCTTCTGAATCTGATGGTATTAATCAGGTATCTCCAGGTCGAACCGTTCTCGAGATATCGCATGTGAAGTGAACAAAGATTTAACTTCATGATAGAGAAAAAGCGTTTTCAAACCGTTATAACTCCTAGAGTTTTCGAGTTATCATGGTGTAATTTTGTATACATAAGAACATTATAAAACTCTTTTTATATAAAAATTAACGATTTACAAAAATGATTTTTATCTGGTTTTTTTCTCAAATAAAATTCCTTTTTCAATTTTTCAGTGCTTTTTCTAAAACGTAACACAGAACCGTTACATATATTCTGAAAGAGCGCAATCTTCTGAATCTGATGGTATGAATCGGGTATCTCCACGTCGAACCGTTCTCGAGATATCGCTTGTGAAGTGAACAAAGATTTAACTTCATGACAGAGAAAAAGCGTTTTCAAACCGTTACATCTCCTAGAGTTTTCGAGTTATCATGATGTAATTTTGTATACATAAGAACATTATAAAACTCTTTTTTTATAAAAATTAACGGTTCTACAAAAATGATTTTTATCCTGTTTTTAACTCAAATAAAATTTCTTTTTCAATTTTTCAGTGCTTTTTCAAATACGTAATACATAACTGTTACACATATTCTGAAAGAACGCAACCTTCTGAATCTGATGGTATGAATCGGGTATCTCCACGTCGAACCGTTCTCGAGAAATCGCTTGTGAAGTGAACAAAGATTTAACTTCATGACAGAGAAAAAGCGTTTTCAAACCGTTATAACTCCTAGAGTTTTCGAGTTATCATGGTGTAATGTTGTATACATAAGAACATTATAAAACTCTTTTTTTATAAAAATTAACGGTTCTACAAAAATGATTTTTATCCGGTTTTTAACTCAAATAAAATTTCTTTTTCAATTTTTCAGTGCTTTTTCAAATACGTTACACATAACTGTTACATATATTCTGAAAGAGCGCAACCTTCTGAATCTGATGGTATGAATCGGGTATCTCCAGGTCGAACCGTTCTCGAGATATCGCATGTGAAGTGAACAAAGATTTAACTTCATGATAGAGAAAAAGCGTTTTCAAACCGTTATAACTCCTTGAGTTTTTAAGTTATCATGATGTAGTTTTGTATACATAAAAACATCATAAGACTCTTTTTTTAGGAAAATTAACGGTTTTTCAAATATGATTTTACCCGGTTTTTTTCTCAATTAAAATTTCTTTTTTAATTTTTCAGTGCTTTTTCAAATACGTAACACATAACTGTTACATATATTCTGAAAGAGCGCAACCTTCTGAATCTGATGGTATGAATCGGGTATCTCCACGTCGAACCGTTCTCGAGATATCGCTTGTGAAGTGAACAAAGATTTAACTTCATGACAGAGAAAAAGCGTTTTCAAACCGTTATAACTCCTAGAGTTTTCGAGTTATCATGGTGTAATTTTGTATACATAAGAACATTATAAAACTCTTTTTATATAAAAATTAACGGTTTTACCAAAATGATTTTTCTGGTTTTTTTCTCAAATAAAATTTCTTTTTCAATTTTTCAGTGCTTTTTCTAAAACGTAACACAGAACCGTTACATATATTCTGAAAGAGCGCAACCTTCTGAATCTGATGGTATGAATCGGGTATCTCCACGTCGCGTCGAACCGTTCTCGAGATATCGCTTGTGAAGTGAACAAAGATTTAACTTCATGACAGAGAAAAAGCGTTTTCAAACCGTTATAACTCCTAGAGTTTTCGAGTTATCATGGTGTAATTTTGTATACATAAGAACATTATAAAACTCTTTTTATATAAAAATTAACGGTTTTACAAAAATGATTTTAATCTGGTTTTTTTCTCAAATAAAATTTCTTTTTCAATTTTTCAGTGCTTTTTCTAAAACGTAACACATAACTGTTACATATATTCTGAAAGAGCGCAACCTTCTGAATCTGATGGTATGAATCGGGTATCTCCAGGTCAAACCGTTCTCGAGATATCGCATGTGAAGTGAACAAAGATTTAACTTCATGATAGAGAAAAAGCGTTTTCAAACCGTTATAACTCCTAGAGTTTTTAAGTTATCATGATGTAATTTCTCTTACCGACATAATTTATGCTACAAATAACGATTTAATTCATAACGACTTGATTTTAACTTTAAAATTACCAACTAAAGCTAATATAAAAATATTTGTAATGCTACACTAATTTCATATTAATAAATAATATGAGTATAATAATAATGTACAGTTTCTTTAAAATCGGTTGAATAAAATCTTCTCGAGAATTAAAATTAGTCTTTTTTTGATAACCCGTTAGTTTTTACATTAAACTAGCATACTTACCTGGCTAACTGGCTTAGGAGTTTGCCCTGTTCTTAAAAGCAGTTTAATTGCAACTCGTTGTTGTTGATCTTTTCGAAAGCCCCAAATTAATATGAGTACCTTGGGCGCGTATTTCTTTTTGGCGGGGACTGCATCATTTAAACATCTCATGACTATTTACATACAATAATAACAGATTTTCAAAATTGTTTTTAATCTAAACTAATTTTTATTTTCCTAATATGTAGTGCTTTATCAAAAAATTAACATGACAAACGAAACAATTTATTTGCTACAATTAAAAAGTACAAACGGAACGATAGAAGGATATTTTTGGATTTCACAAATAATAATTTAATATATATATAATGTTTATGTAAAGTATCATATATAATACAAGTACGAAAGTTATGATCTATTAATAAATTTATTATAATTGTAAATTTCGCGAACGTTTCTTACATTGTCTTCCATCACGGCGGTCTTAAATAAACAATCCCCGGAAATAAGTCCGTTCCTCGACTCATGATATTCTGCGTGAAATTAAATCATTTTCAAATGGATGTGAATACGTTAAAACAGAACAATCTGATGAAAACACGAAAATCTAATTAAAAGTTTCGTTTTAAAAGTCGATTTTGCAGTTACAATGGTTGTTTAAACCCCGAGCAGATGGGGCTAGTAAACTATGTCAACAGCGCTACCCTTGATTATTTTGATAACTACTGAACTTAAGTTAAACTTCTCTTACCGACACAATTTATGCTACAAATAACAATTTAATTCATCACGACTTGATTTTAACTTTAAAATAACTAAATAAACCTAATATAAAAATATTTGTAATGCTACACTTATTTCATAATAATAAATAATATGAGTATAATAATAATATACAGTTTCTTTAAAATCGGTTGAATAAAATCTTCTCTCTAATTAAAATTAGTCAATTTTTGATAACCTGTTAGTTTCAATACTACATGAGCATACTTGCCCTGCTTAAGGGTTTGTCGTGATCAAGAAGGTAGTTTCATTGCAACTCGTTGTTTGTGACCTCTGCGAAAGCCCCTAATTAATGTGGGTATCTCGGGCGCGTATTTTTTGTTAGCGGAAACTACGGTCATTTAAACATCACGTGACTATTTACATACAATAATAACCGATTTTCAAAATAGTTTTTAATCTAAAATAAATTTTAATTTTCTAATATGCTGTGCTTTTTCAAAAACCTAACATGATAAACAAAACAACTTATTTGCTACAATAAAAAAAGTGCAAGCGGAACGATAGAGGGATATTTTTGGATTTCACAAATATTAATTTAATATATATATATATATATAAATAATGTTTACGTAAAATATCGTATATAATAAACCTACGAAAGTTATGAAGTGTTATTAAATTTACTATACTTGTAAAATTCGCGATCGTTTTTTACATTGTCTTCCATCACGGCGGTCTTAAATAAACAATCCCCGGCAATAAGTCCGTTGCACGACCCATGATATTCTGCGTGAAATTAAATCATTTCAAAATGGTTATGAATTCGTTAAAACAGAACAATCTGATGAAAACACGAAAATATAATTAAAAGTTTCATTTTAAAAGTCGATTTTGCAGTTACAATGATTGTTTAAACTCAAAACTATATCAACTGCGCTACCTTTGATTATTTTGCAAACTACTGAACTTAGGTTAAACTTCTCTTACCGACACAATTTATGCTACAAGAAACGATTTAATTAGTAACGACTTGATTTTAACTTTAAAATAAATAAAGAAAAATAATATAAATATTTGTAATGCTACACTTATTTCATATTGATAAATAATATGAGTATAATAATAATGTAAAGTTTCTTTAAAATCGGTTAAGTAGTATCTACTCTCGAATAAAAATTAGTCAATTTTTGATAACACGTTAGTTTTAACATTACAAGAGCATTTTTACCCAGCCTAGGGGTTTGCCGTGTTCAAGAAGGCAGTTTTATTGTACTTCGTTTTGGTTGACCTATGCGAAAGTCTCAAATTAAGTGTGTATCTACGGCGCGTGTTTATTGTTAGCGGAGACTGCATCATTTAAACATCTATCTCATGATTATTCACAAACAATAATAACTAATTTTCAAAATAGTTTTTATTCTAAACTAAATTTTAATTTTCTAATTTAGTGCTTTTTCAAAAACGTAACACATAACTGTTACATATATTCTGAAAGAGCGCAATCTTCTGAATCTGATGGTATGAATCGGGTATCTCCACGTCGAACCGTTCTCGAGATATCGGTTGTGAAGTGAACAAAGATTTAACTTCATGACAGAGAAAAAGCGTTTTCAAACCGTTACATCTCCTAGAGTTTTCGAGTTATCATGATGTAATTTTGTATACATAAGAACATTATAAAACTCTTTTTTTATAAAAATTAACGGTTCTACAAAAATGATTTTTATCCGGTTTTTAACTCAAATAAAATTTCTTTTTCAATTTTTCAGTGCTTTTTCAAATACGTTACACATAACTGTTACATATATTCTGAAAGAACGCAACCTTCTGAATCTGATGGTATGAATCGGGTATCTCCAGGTCGAACTGTTCTCGAGATATCGCATGTGAAGTGAACAAAGATTTAACTTCATGATAGAGAAAAAGCGTTTTCAAACCGTTATAACTCCTTGAGTTTTTAAGTTATCATGATGTAGTTTTGTATACATAAAAACATCATAAGACTCTTTTTTTAGGAAAATTAACGGTTTTTCAAATATGATTTTACCCGGTTTTTTTCTCAATTAAAATTTCTTTTTTAATTTTTCAGTGCTTTTTCAAATACGTAACACATAACTGTTACATATATTCTGAAAGAGCGCAACCTTCTGAATCTGATGGTATGAATCGGGTATCTCCACGTCGAACCGTTCTCGAGATATCGCTTGTGAAGTGAACAAAGATTTAACTTCATGACAGAGAAAAAGCGTTTTCAAACCGTTATAACTCCTAGAGTTTTCGAGTTATCATGGTGTAATTTTGTATACATAAGAACATTATAAAACTCTTTTTATATAAAAATTAACGGTTTTACCAAAATGATTTTTCTGGTTTTTTTCTCAAATAAAATTTCTTTTTCAATTTTTCAGTGCTTTTTCTAAAACGTAACACAGAACCGTTACATATATTCTGAAAGAGCGCAACCTTCTGAATCTGATGGTATGAATCGGGTATCTCCACGTCGCGTCGAACCGTTCTCGAGATATCGCTTGTGAAGTGAACAAAGATTTAACTTCATGACAGAGAAAAAGCGTTTTCAAACCGTTATAACTCCTAGAGTTTTCGAGTTATCATGGTGTAATTTTGTATACATAAGAACATTATAAAACTCTTTTTATATAAAAATTAACGGTTTTACAAAAATGATTTTAATCTGGTTTTTTTCTCAAATAAAATTTCTTTTTCAATTTTTCAGTGCTTTTTCTAAAACGTAACACATAACTGTTACATATATTCTGAAAGAGCGCAACCTTCTGAATCTGATGGTATGAATCGGGTATCTCCAGGTCAAACCGTTCTCGAGATATCGCATGTGAAGTGAACAAAGATTTAACTTCATGATAGAGAAAAAGCGTTTTCAAACCGTTATAACTCCTAGAGTTTTTAAGTTATCATGATGTAATTTCTCTTACCGACATAATTTATGCTACAAATAACGATTTAATTCATAACGACTTGATTTTAACTTTAAAATTACCAACTAAAGCTAATATAAAAATATTTGTAATGCTACACTAATTTCATATTAATAAATAATATGAGTATAATAATAATGTACAGTTTCTTTAAAATCGGTTGAATAAAATCTTCTCGAGAATTAAAATTAGTCTTTTTTTGATAACCCGTTAGTTTTTACATTAAACTAGCATACTTACCTGGCTAACTGGCTTAGGAGTTTGCCCTGTTCTTAAAAGCAGTTTAATTGCAACTCGTTGTTGTTGATCTTTTCGAAAGCCCCAAATTAATATGAGTACCTTGGGCGCGTATTTCTTTTTGGCGGGGACTGCATCATTTAAACATCTCATGACTATTTACATACAATAATAACAGATTTTCAAAATTGTTTTTAATCTAAACTAATTTTTATTTTCCTAATATGTAGTGCTTTATCAAAAAATTAACATGACAAACGAAACAATTTATTTGCTACAATTAAAAAGTACAAACGGAACGATAGAAGGATATTTTTGGATTTCACAAATAATAATTTAATATATATATAATGTTTATGTAAAGTATCATATATAATACACGTACGAAAGTTATGATCTATTAATAAATTTATTATAATTGTAAATTTCGCGAACGTTTCTTACATTGTCTTCCATCACGGCGGTCTTAAATAAACAATCCCCGGAAATAAGTCCGTTCCTCGACTCATGATATTCTGCGTGAAATTAAATCATTTTCAAATGGATGTGAATACGTTAAAACAGAACAATCTGATGAAAACACGAAAATCTAATTAAAAGTTTCGTTTTAAAAGTCGATTTTGCAGTTACAATGGTTGTTTAAACCCCGAGCAGATGGGGCTAGTAAACTATGTCAACAGCGCTACCCTTGATTATTTTGATAACTACTGAACTTAAGTTAAACTTCTCTTACCGACACAATTTATGCTACAAATAACAATTTAATTCATCACGACTTGATTTTAACTTTAAAATAACTAAATAAACCTAATATAAAAATATTTGTAATGCTACACTTATTTCATAATAATAAATAATATGAGTATAATAATAATATACAGTTTCTTTAAAATCGGTTGAATAAAATCTTCTCTCTAATTAAAATTAGTCAATTTTTGATAACCTGTTAGTTTCAATACTACATGAGCATACTTGCCCTGCTTAAGGGTTTGTCGTGATCAAGAAGGTAGTTTCATTGCAACTCGTTGTTTGTGACCTCTGCGAAAGCCCCTAATTAATGTGGGTATCTCGGGCGCGTATTTTTTGTTAGCGGAAACTACGGTCATTTAAACATCACGTGACTATTTACATACAATAATAACCGATTTTCAAAATAGTTTTTAATCTAAAATAAATTTTAATTTTCTAATATGCTGTGCTTTTTCAAAAACCTAACATGATAAACAAAACAACTTATTTGCTACAATAAAAAAAGTGCAAGCGGAACGATAGAGGGATATTTTTGGATTTCACAAATATTAATTTAATATATATATATATATATAAATAATGTTTACGTAAAATATCGTATATAATAAACCTACGAAAGTTATGAAGTGTTATTAAATTTACTATACTTGTAAAATTCGCGATCGTTTTTTACATTGTCTTCCATCACGGCGGTCTTAAATAAACAATCCCCGGCAATAAGTCCGTTGCACGACCCATGATATTCTGCGTGAAATTAAATCATTTCAAAATGGTTATGAATTCGTTAAAACAGAACAATCTGATGAAAACACGAAAATATAATTAAAAGTTTCATTTTAAAAGTCGATTTTGCAGTTACAATGATTGTTTAAACTCAAAACTATATCAACTGCGCTACCTTTGATTATTTTGCAAACTACTGAACTTAGGTTAAACTTCTCTTACCGACACAATTTATGCTACAAGAAACGATTTAATTAGTAACGACTTGATTTTAACTTTAAAATAAATAAAGAAAAATAATATAAATATTTGTAATGCTACACTTATTTCATATTGATAAATAATATGAGTATAATAATAATGTAAAGTTTCTTTAAAATCGGTTAAGTAGTATCTACTCTCGAATAAAAATTAGTCAATTTTTGATAACACGTTAGTTTTAACATTACAAGAGCATTTTTACCCAGCCTAGGGGTTTGCCGTGTTCAAGAAGGCAGTTTTATTGCACTTCGTTTTGGTTGACCTATGCGAAAGTCTCAAAATAATGTGTGTATCTACGGCGCGTGTTTATTGTTAGCGGAGACTGCATCATTTAAACATCTATCTCATGATTATTCACAAACAATAATAACTAATTTTCAAAATAGTTTTTATTCTAAACTAAATTTTAATTTTCTAATTTAGTGCTTTTTCAAAAACCTAACATGATTATAACGAAACAACTTATTTGCTACCATAAAGATATCGCATGTCAAGTGACCAAGATTTAACTTCATAATAGAGAAAAAGCGATTTTAAACCATTATAACTCCTAGAGTTTTCAAGTTACCAAGATGTAATTTTGAATACATAAAAATATTATAAAACTCTTTTTTTATAAAAATTAAGGGTTTTAGAAAAATCATTTTTATCCGGTTTTTAACTCAAATAAAATTTCTTTTTAAATTTTTCAGTGCTTTTTCAAATACGTAACACATAACAGTTACATATATTCTGAAAGAGCGCAACTTTTTGAATCTGATGGTATGAATCGGGTATCTCCACGTCGAACCGTTCTCGAGATATCGCATGTGAAGTGAACAAAGATTTAACTTCATGATAGAGAAAAAGCGCTTTCAAACCGTTATAACTCCTTGAGTTTTTAAGTTATCATGATGTAGTTTTGTATACATAAAAACATCATAAGACTCTTTTTTTAGGAAAATTAACGGTTTTTCAAATATGATTTTACCCGGTTTTTTTCTCAATTAAAATTTCTTTTTCAATTTTTCAGTGCTTTTTCAAATACGTAACACATAACTGTTACATATATTCTGAAAGATCGCAAAATTCTGAATCTGATGGTATGAACCGCGTTCCTCTATGTTACACCGTTCTAGAGATATAACGGTTTTTATAAAAATTTTACTCCTTCAAATTTGGTGTCCGACATTCCGCAGTACTGCATTATATGGCGAATTACCGCACTTCTAGAATTCAAGGGGCTATATAAACCAAGTCTTTTTAAAAAATTCATATCTTCTAGAGTTTTAAAGATATCATGATATAATGTGGTATACATAATTATAAACACCATAAAACTCTTTTTATACAAAAATTCACGATGTTCATAAATGTTTTTTACCCTATTTTTTCATCAATTAAAATTTCTTTTTCAATTTTTCAGTGCTTTTTCAAATACGTAAGACATAACTGTTACATATATTCTGAAAGAGCGCAACCTTCTGAATCTGATGGTATGAATCGGGTATCTCCACGTCGAACCGTTCTCGAGATATCGCTTGTGAAGTGAACAAAGATTTAACTTCATGACAGAGAAAAAGCGTTTTCAAACCGTTATAACTCCTAGAGTTTTCGAGTTATCATGGTGTAATTTTGTATACATAAGAACATTATAAAACTCTTTTTATATAAAAATTAACGGTTTTACAAAAATGATTTTTATCTGGTTTTTTTCTCAAATAAAATTTCTTTTTCAATTTTTCAGTGCTTTTTCAAAAACGTAACACATAACTGTTACATATATTCTGAAAGAGCGCAATCTTCTGAATCTGATGGTATGAATCGGGTATCTCCACGTCAAACCGTTCTCGAGATATCGCTTGTGAAGTGAACAAAGATTTAACTTCATGACAGAGAAAAAGCGTTTTCAAACCGTTACATCTCCTAGAGTTTTCGAGTTATCATGATGTAATTTTGTATACATAAGAACATTATAAAACTCTTTTTTTATAAAAATTAACGGTTCTACAAAAATGATTTTTATCCGGTTTTTAACTCAAATAAAATTTCTTTTTCAATTTTTCAGTGCTTTTTCAAATACGTTACACATAACTGTTACATATATTCTGAAAGAGCGCAACTTTCTGAATCTGATGGTATGAATCGCGTATCTCCACGTCGAACCGTTCTCGAGATATCGCATGTGAAGTGAACAAAGATTTAACTTCATGATAGAGAAAAAGCGCTTTCAAACCGTTATAACTCTTAGAGTTGTCGAGTTATCATGGTGTAATTTTGTATACATAAGAACATTATAAAACTCTTTTTTTATAAAAATTAACGGTTCTACAAAAATGATTTTTATCCGGTTTTTAACTCAAATAAAATTTGTTTTTCAATTTTTCAGTGCTTTTTCAAAAACGTAACACATAACTGTTACATATATTCTGAAAGAACGCAACCTTCTGAATCTGATGGTATGAATCGGGTATCTCCAGGTCGAACCATTCTCGAGATATCGCATGTGAAGTAAACAAAGATTTAACTTCATGATAGAGAAAAAGCGTTTTCAAACCGTTATAACTCCTAGAGTTTTTAAGTTATCATGATGTAGTTTTGTATACATAAAAACATCATAAGACTCTTTTTTTAGGAAAATTAACGGTTTTTCAAAAATGATTTTACCCGGTTTTTTTCTCAATTAAAATTTCTTTTTCAATTTTTCAGTGCTTTTTCAAAAACGTAAGACATAACTGTTACATATATTCTGAAAGAACGCAACCTTCTGAATCTGATGGTATGAATCGGGTAGCTCCACGTCGAACCGTTCTCGAGATATCGCTTGTGAAGTGAACAAAGATTTAACTTCATGACAGAGAAAAAGCGTTTTCAAACCGTTATAACTTCTAGAGTTTTCGAGTTATCATGGTGTAATTTTGTATACATAAGAACATTATAAAACTCTTTTTATATAAAAATTAACTGTTTTACAAAAATGATTTTTATCTGGTTTTTTTCTCAAATAAAATTTCTTTTTCAATTTTTCAGTGCTTTTTCAAAAACGTAACACATAACTGTTACATATATTCTGAAAGAGCGCAATCTTCTGAATCTGATGGTATGAATCGGGTATCTCCACGTCAAACCGTTCTCGAGATATCGCTTGTGAAGTGAACAAAGATTTAACTTCATGACAGAGAAAAAGCGTTTTCAAACCGTTACATCTCCTAGAGTTTTCGAGTTATCATGATGTAATTTTGTATACATAAGAACATTATAAAACTCTTTTTTTATAAAAATTAACGGTTCTACAAAAATGATTTTTATCCGGTTTTTAACTCAAATAAAATTTCTTTTTCAATTTTTCAGTGCTTTTTCAAATACGTTACACATAACTGTTACATATATTCTGAAAGAGCGCAATCTTCTGAATCTGATGGTATGAATCGGGTATCTCCACGTCAAACCGTTCTCGAGATATCGCTTGTGAAGTGAACAAAGATTTAACTTCATGACAGAGAAAAAGCATTTTCAAACCGTTATAACTCCTAGAGTTTTCGAGTTATCATGGTGTAATTTTGTATACATAAGAACATTATAAAACTCTTTTTATATAAAAATTAACGGTTTTACAAAAATGATTTTTATCTGGTTTTTTTCTCAAATAAAATTTCTTTTTCAATTTTTCAGTGCTTTTTCAAAAACGTAACACATAACTGTTACATATATTCTGAAAGAGCGCAATCTTCTGAATCTGATGGTATGAATCGGGTATCTCCACGTCAAACCGTTCTCGAGATATCGCTTGTGAAGTGAACAAAGATTTAACTTCATGACAGAGAAAAAGCGTTTTCAAACCGTTACATCTCCTAGAGTTTTCGAGTTATCATGATGTAATTTTGTATACATAAGAACATTATAAAACTCTTTTTTTTATAAAAATAACGGTTCTACAAAAATGATTTTTATCTGGTTTTTAACTCAAATAAAATATCTTTTCAATTTTTCAGTGCTTTTTCAAATACGTTACACATAACTGTTACATATATTCTGAAAGAACGCAACCTTCTGAATCTGATGGTATAAATCGGGTATCTCTACGTCGAACCGTTCTCGAGATATCATTATGTGAAGTGAACAAAGATTTAACTTCATGATAGAGAAAAGGCGCTTTCAAACCGTTATAACTCTTAGAGTTGTCGAGTTAACATGGTGTAATTTTGTATACATAAGAACATTATAAAACTCTTTTTTTATAAAAATTAACGGTTCTACAAAAATGATTTTTATCCGGTTTTTAACTCAAATAAAATTTCTTTTTCAATTTTTCAGTGCTTTTTCAAAAACGTAACACATAACTGTTACATATATTCTGAAAGAACGCAACCTTCTGAATCTGATGGTATGAATCGGGTATCTCCACGTCGAACCGTTCTCGAGATATCGCTTGTGAAGTGAACAAAGATTTAACTTCATGACAGAGAAAAAGCGTTTTCAAACCGTTATAACTCCTAGAGTTTTTGAGTTATCATGGTGTAATTTTGTATACATAAGAACATTATAAAACTCTTTTTATATAAAAATTAACGGTTTTACAAAAATGATTTTTATCTGGTTTTTTTCTCAAATAAAATTTCTTTTTCAATTTTTCAGTGCTTTTTCAAAAACGTAACACATAACTGTTACATATATTCTGAAAGAGCGCAATCTTCTGAATCTGATGGTATGAATCGGGTATCTCCACGTCAAACCGTTCTCGAGATATCGCTTGTGAAGTGAACAAAGATTTAACTTCATGACAGAGAAAAAGCGTTTTCAAACCGTTACATCTCCTAGAGTTTTCGAGTTATCATGATGTAATTTTGTATACATAAGAACATTATAAAACTCTTTTTTTATAAAAATTAACGGTTCTACAAAAATGATTTTTATCCGGTTTTTAACTCAAATAAAATTTCTTTTTCAATTTTTCAGTGCTTTTTCAAATACGTTACACATAACTGTTACATATATTCTGAAAGAGCGCAATCTTTTGAATCTGATGGTATGAATCGGGTATCTCCACGTCAAACCGTTCTCGAGATATCGCTTGTGAAGTGAACAAAGATTTAACTTCATGACAGAGAAAAAGCATTTTCAAACCGTTATAACTCCTAGAGTTTTCGAGTTATCATGGTGTAATTTTGTATACATAAGAACATTATAAAACTCTTTTTATATAAAAATTAACGGTTTTACAAAAATGATTTTTATCTGGTTTTTTTCTCAAATAAAATTTCTTTTTCAATTTTTCAGTGCTTTTTCAAAAACGTAACACATAACTGTTACATATATTCTGAAAGAGCGCAATCTTCTGAATCTGATGGTATGAATCGGGTATCTCCGCGTCAAACCGTTCTCGAGATATCGCTTGTGAAGTGAACAAAGATTTAACTTCATGACAGAGAAAAAGCGTTTTCAAACCGTTACATCTCCTAGAGTTTTCGAGTTATCATGATGTAATTTTGTATACATAAGAACATTATAAAACTCTTTTTTTATAAAAATTAACGGTTCTACAAAAATGATTTTTATCCGGTTTTTAACTCAAATAAAATATCTTTTCAATTTTTCAGTGCTTTTTCAAATACGTTACACATAACTGTTACATATATTCTGAAAGAACGCAACCTTCTGAATCTGATGGTATAAATCGGGTATCTCTACGTCGAACCGTTCTCGAGATATCATTATGTGAAGTGAACAAAGATTTAACTTCATGATAGAGAAAAGGCGCTTTCAAACCGTTATAACTCTTAGAGTTGTCGAGTTAACATGGTGTAATTTTGTATACATAAGAACATTATAAAACTCTTTTTTTATAAAAATTAACGGTTCTACAAAAATGATTTTTATCCGGTTTTTAACTCAAATAAAATTTCTTTTTCAATTTTTCAGTGCTTTTTCAAAAACGTAACACATAACTGTTACATATATTCTGAAAGAACGCAACCTTCTGAATCTGATGGTATGAATCGGGTATCTCCACGTCGAACCGTTCTCGAGATATCGCTTGTGAAGTGAACAAAGATTTAACTTCATGACAGAGAAAAAGCGTTTTCAAACCGTTATAACTCCTAGAGTTTTTGAGTTATCATGGTGTAATTTTGTATACATAAGAACATTATAAAACTCTTTTTATATAAAAATTAACGGTTTTACAAAAATGATTTTTATCTGGTTTTTTTCTCAAATAAAATTTCTTTTTCAATTTTTCAGTGCTTTTTCAAAAACGTAACACATAACTGTTACATATATTCTGAAAGACCGCAATCTTCTGAATCTGATGGTATGAATCGGGTATCTCCACGTCAAACCGTTCTCGAGATATCGCTTGTGAAGTGAACAAAGATTTAACTTCATGACAGAGAAAAAGCGTTTTCAAACCGTTACATCTCCTAGAGTTTTCGAGTTATCATGATGTAATTTTGTATACATGAGAACATTATAAAACTCTTTTTTTATAAAAATTAACGGTTCTACAAAAATGATTTTTATCCGGTTTTTAACTCAAATAAAATTTCTTTTTCAATTTTTCAGTGCTTTTTCAAATACGTTACACATAACTGTTACATATATTCTGAAAGAACGCAACCTTCTGAATCTGATGGTATGAATCGGGTATCTCCACGTCGGTCGAACCGTTCTCGAGATATCATATGTGAAGTGAACAAAGATTTAACTTCATGATAGAGAAAAGGCGCTTTCAAACCGTTATAACTCTTAGAGTTGTCGAGTTAACATGGTGTAATTTTGTATACATAAGAACATTATAAAACTCTTTTTTTATAAAAATTAACGGTTCTACAAAAATGATTTTTATCCGGTTTTTAACTCAAATAAAATTTCTTTTTCAATTTTTCAGTGCTTTTTCAAATACGTTACACATAACTGTTACATATATTCTGAAAGAGCGCAACTTTCTGAATCTGATGGTATGAATCCGGTATCTCCACGTCGAACCGTTCTCGAGATATCGCATGTGAAGTGAACAAAGATTTAACTTCATGATAGAGAAAAAGCGCTTTCAAACCGTTATAACTCTTAGAGTTGTCGAGTTATCATGGTGTAATTTTGTATACATAAGAACATTATAAAACTCTTTTTTTATAAAAATTAACGGTTCTACAAAAATGATTTTTATCCGGTTTTTAACTCAAATAAAATTTCTTTTTCAATTTTTCAGTGCTTTTTCAAAAACGTAACACATAACTGTTACATATATGCTGAAAGAGCGCAACCTTCTGAATCTGATGGTATGAATCGGGTATCTCCACGTCGAACCGTTCTCGAGATATCGCATGTGAAGTGAACAAAGATTTAACTTCATGATAGAGAAAAACCGTTTTCAAACCGTTATAACTCCTAGAGTTTTTAAGTTATCATGATGTAGTTTTGTATACATAAAAACATCATAAGACTCTTTTTTTAGGAAAATTAACGGTTTTTCAAAAATGATTTTACCCGGTTTTTTTCTCAATTAAAATTTCTTTTTCAATTTTTCAGTGCTTTTTCAAATACGTAACACATAACTGTTACATATATTCTGAACGATCGCAAATTTCTGAATCTGATGGTATGAATCGCGTTCCTCTATGTTACACCGTTCTAGAGATATAACGTTTTTTATAAAAATTTTACTCCTTCAAATTTAGTGTCCGGGATTTCGCAGTACTGCAGTATATGGCAAATTACCGCACTTCTAGAATTCAAGGGGCTATATAAACCAAGTCTTTTTAAAAAATTCATATCTTCTAGAGTTTTAAAGATATCATGATATAATGTGGTATACATATAAACACCATAAAACTCTTTTTATACAAAAATTCACGAGGTTCATAAATGTTTTTTACCCTATTTTTTCATCAATTAAAATTTCTTTTTCAATTTTTCAGTGCTTTTTCAAATACGTAAGTAATAACTGTTACATATATTCTGAAAGAGCGCAACCTTCTGAATCTGATGGTATGAATCGGGTATCTCCAGGTCGAACCGTTCTCGAGATATCGCATGTGAAGTGAACAAAGATTTAACTTCATGATAGAGAAAAAGCGTTTTCAAACCGTTATAACTCCTAGAGTTTTTAAGTTATCATGATGTAATATCTCTTACCGACATAATTTATGCTACAAATAACGATTTAATTCATAACGACTTGATTTTAACTTTAAAATTACCAACTAAAGCTAATATAAAAATATTTGTAATGCTACACTTATTTCATATTAATAAATAATATGAGTATAATAATAATGTACAGTTTCTTTAAAATCGGTTGAATAAAATCTTCTCGAGAATTAAAATTAGTCTTTTTTTGATAACCCGTTAGTTTTTACATTAAACTAGCATACTTACCTGGCTAACTGGCTTAGGGGTTTGCCCTGTTCTTAAAAGCAGTTTAATTGCAACTCGTTGTTGTTGATCTTTTCGAAAGCCCCAAATTAATATGAGTATCTTGGGCGCGTATTTCTTTTTGGCGGGAACTGCATCATTTAAACATCTCATGACTATTTACATACAATAATAACAGATTTTCAAAATTGTTTTTAATCTAAACTAATTTTTATTTTCCTAATATGTAGTGCTTTATCAAAAAATTAACATGATAAACGAAACAATTTATTTGCTACAATTAAAAAGTACAAACGGAACGATAGAAGGATATTTTTGGATTTCACAAATAATAATTTAATATATATATAATGTTTATGTAAAGTATCATATATAATACACGTACGAAAGTTATGATCTATTAATAAATTTATTATAATTGTAAATTTCGCGAACGTTTCTTACATTGTCTTCCATCACGGCGGTCTTAAATAAACAATCCCCGGAAATAAGTCCGTTCCTCGACTCATGATATTCTGCGTGAAATTAAATCATTTTCAAATGGATGTGAATACGTTAAAACAGAACAATCTGATGAAAACACGAAAATCTAATTAAAAGTTTCGTTTTAAAAGTCGATTTTGCAGTTACAATGGTTGTTTAAACCCCGAGCAGATGGGGCTAGTAAACTATGTCAACAGCGCTACCCTTGATTATTTTGATAACTACTGAACTTAAGTTAAACTTCTCTTACCGACACAATTTATGCTACAAATAACAATTTAATTCATCACGACTTGATTTTAACTTTAAAATAACTAAATAAACCTAATATAAAAATATTTGTAATGCTACACTTATTTCATAATAATAAATAATATGAGTATAATAATAATATACAGTTTCTTTAAAATCGGTTGAATAAAATCTTCTCTCTAATTAAAATTAGTCAATTTTTGATAACCTGTTAGTTTCAATACTACATGAGCATACTTGCCCTGCTTAAGGGTTTGTCGTGATCAAGAAGGTAGTTTCATTGCAACTCGTTGTTTGTGACCTCTGCGAAAGCCCCTAATTAATGTGGGTATCTCGGGCGCGTATTTTTTGTTAGCGGAAACTACGGTCATTTAAACATCACGTGACTATTTACATACAATAATAACCGATTTTCAAAATAGTTTTTAATCTAAAATAAATTTTAATTTTCTAATATGCTGTGCTTTTTCAAAAACCTAACATGATAAACAAAACAACTTATTTGCTACAATAAAAAAAGTGCAAGCGGAACGATAGAGGGATATTTTTGGATTTCACAAATATTAATTTAATATATATATATATATATAAATAATGTTTACGTAAAATATCGTATATAATAAACCTACGAAAGTTATGAAGTGTTATTAAATTTACTATACTTGTAAAATTCGCGATCGTTTTTTACATTGTCTTCCATCACGGCGGTCTTAAATAAACAATCCCCGGCAATAAGTCCGTTGCACGACCCATGATATTCTGCGTGAAATTAAATCATTTCAAAATGGTTATGAATTCGTTAAAACAGAACAATCTGATGAAAACACGAAAATATAATTAAAAGTTTCATTTTAAAAGTCGATTTTGCAGTTACAATGATTGTTTAAACTCAAAACTATATCAACTGCGCTACCTTTGATTATTTTGCAAACTACTGAACTTAGGTTAAACTTCTCTTACCGACACAATTTATGCTACAAGAAACGATTTAATTAGTAACGACTTGATTTTAACTTTAAAATAAATAAAGAAAAATAATATAAATATTTGTAATGCTACACTTATTTCATATTGATAAATAATATGAGTATAATAATAATGTAAAGTTTCTTTAAAATCGGTTAAGTAGTATCTACTCTCGAATAAAAATTAGTCAATTTTTGATAACACGTTAGTTTTAACATTACAAGAGCATTTTTACCCAGCCTAGGGGTTTGCCGTGTTCAAGAAGGCAGTTTTATTGCACTTCGTTTTGGTTGACCTATGCGAAAGTCTCAAAATAATGTGTGTATCTACGGCGCGTGTTTATTGTTAGCGGAGACTGCATCATTTAAACATCTATCTCATGATTATTCACAAACAATAATAACTAATTTTCAAAATAGTTTTTATTCTAAACTAAATTTTAATTTTCTAATTTAGTGCTTTTTCAAAAACCTAACATGATTATAACGAAACAACTTATTTGCTACCATAAAGATATCGCATGTCAAGTGACCAAGATTTAACTTCATAATAGAGAAAAAGCGATTTTAAACCATTATAACTCCTAGAGTTTTCAAGTTACCAAGATGTAATTTTGAATACATAAAAATATTATAAAACTCTTTTTTTATAAAAATTAAGGGTTTTAGAAAAATCATTTTTATCCGGTTTTTAACTCAAATAAAATTTCTTTTTAAATTTTTCAGTGCTTTTTCAAATACGTAACACATAACAGTTACATATATTCTGAAAGAGCGCAACTTTTTGAATCTGATGGTATGAATCGGGTATCTCCACGTCGAACCGTTCTCGAGATATCGCATGTGAAGTGAACAAAGATTTAACTTCATGATAGAGAAAAAGCGCTTTCAAACCGTTATAACTCCTTGAGTTTTTAAGTTATCATGATGTAGTTTTGTATACATAAAAACATCATAAGACTCTTTTTTTAGGAAAATTAACGGTTTTTCAAATATGATTTTACCCGGTTTTTTTCTCAATTAAAATTTCTTTTTCAATTTTTCAGTGCTTTTTCAAATACGTAACACATAACTGTTACATATATTCTGAAAGAGCGCAACCTTCTGAATCTGATGGTATGAATCGGGTATTTCCACGTCGAACCGTTCTCGAGATATCGCTTGTGAAGTGAACAAAGATTTAACTTCATGACAGAGAAAAAGCGTTTTCAAACCGTTATAACTCCTAGAGTTTTCGAGTTATCATGGTGTAATTTTGTATACATAAGAACATTATAAAACTCTTTTTATATAAAAATTAACGGTTTTACAAAAATGATTTTTATCTGGTTTTTTTCTCAAATAAAATTTCTTTTTCAATTTTTCAGTGCTTTTTCAAATACGTAACACATAACTGTTACATATATTCTGAAAGATCGCAAAATTCTGAATCTGATGGTATGAATCGCGTTCCTCTATGTTACACCGTTCTAGAGATATAACGTTTTTTATAAAAATGTTACTCCTTCAAATTTAGTGTCCGGCATTTCGCAGTACTGCAGTATATGGCAAATTACCGCACTTCTAGAATTCAAGGGGCTATATAAACCAAGTCTTTTTAAAAAATTCATATCTTCTAGAGTTTTAAAGATATCATGATATAATGTGGTATACATATAAACACCATAAAACTCTTTTTATACAAAAAATTCGCGAGGTTCATAAATGTTTTTTACCGTATTTTTTCATCAATTAAAATTTCTTTTTCAATTTTTCAGTGCTTTTTCGAATACGTAAGTAATAACTGTTACATATATTCTGAAAGAGCGCAACCTTCTGAATCTGATGGTATGAATCGGGTATCTCCACGTCGAACCGTTCTCGAGATATCGCTTGTGAAGTGAACAAAGATTTAACTTCATGACAGAGAAAAAGCGTTTTCAAACCGTTACATCTATTAGAGTTTTCGAGTTATCATGATGTAATTTTGTATACATAAGAACATTATAAAACTCTTTTTTTATAAAAATTAACGGTTCTACAAAAATGATTTTTATCCGGTTTTTAACTCAAATAAAATTTCTTTTTCAATTTTTCAGTGCTTTTTCAAATACGTTACACATAACTGTTACATATATTCTGAAAGAGCGCAACTTTCTGAATCTGATGGTATGAATCGGGTATCTCCACGTCGAACCGTTCTCGAGATATCGCATGTGAAGTGAACAAAGATTTAACTTCATGATAGAGAAAAAGCGCTTTCAAACCGTTATAACTCTTAGAGTTGTCGAGTTATCATGGTGTAATTTTGTATACATAAGAACATTATAAAACTCTTTTTTTATAAAAATTAACGGTTCTACAAAAATGATTTTTATCCGGTTTTTAACTCAAATAAAATTTCTTTTTCAATTTTTCAGTGCTTTTTCAAAAACGTAAGACATAACTGTTACATATATTCTGAAAGAACGCAACCTTCTGAATCTGATGGTATGAATCGGGTAGCTCCACGTCGAACCGTTCTCGAGATATCGCTTGTGAAGTGAACAAAGATTTAACTTCATGACAGAGAAAAAGCGTTTTCAAACCGTTATAACTCCTAGAGTTTTCGAGTTATCATGGTGTAATTTTGTATACATAAGAACATTATAAAACTCTTTTTATATAAAAATTAACGGTTTTACAAAAATGATTTTTATCTGGTTTTTTTCTCAAATAAAATTTCTTTTTCAATTTTTCAGTGCTTTTTCAAAAACGTAACACATAACTGTTACATATATTCTGAAAGAGCGCAACTTTCTGAATCTGATGGTATGAATCGGGTATCTCCACGTCGAACCGTTCTCGAGATATCGCATGTGAAGTGAACAAAGATTTAACTTCATGATAGAGAAAAAGCGCTTTCAAACCGTTATAACTCTTAGAGTTGTCGAGTTATCATGGTGTAATTTTGTATACATAAGAACATTATAAAACTCTTTTTTTATAAAAATTAACGGTTCTACAAAAATGATTTTTATCCGGTTTTTAACTCAAATAAAATTTCTTTTTCAATTTTTCAGTGCTTTTTCAAAAACGTAAGACATAACTGTTACATATATTCTGAAAGAACGCAACCTTCTGAATCTGATGGTATGAATCGGGTAGCTCCACGTCGAACCGTTCTCGAGATATCGCTTGTGAAGTGAACAAAGATTTAACTTCATGACAGAGAAAAAGCGTTTTCAAACCGTTATAACTCCTAGAGTTTTCGAGTTATCATGGTGTAATTTTGTATACATAAGAACATTATAAAACTGTTTTTATATAAAAATTAACGGTTTTACAAAAATGATTTTTATCTGGTTTTTTTCTCAAATAAAATTTCTTTTTCAATTTTTCAGTGCTTTTTCAAAAACGTAACACATAACTGTTACATATATTCTGAAAGAGCGCAATCTTCTGAATCTGATGGTATGAATCGGGTATCTCCACGTCAAACCGTTCTCGAGATATCGCTTGTGAAGTGAACAAAGATTTAACTTCATGACAGAGAAAAAGCGTTTTCAAACCGTTACATCTCCTAGAGTTTTCGAGTTATCATGATGTAATTTTGTATACATAAGAACATTATAAAACTCTTTTTTTATAAAAATTAACGGTTCTACAAAAATGATTTTTATCCGGTTTTTAACTCAAATAAAATTTCTTTTTCAATTTTTCAGTGCTTTTTCAAAAACGTAAGACATAACTGTTACATATATTCTGAAAGAACGCAACCTTCTGAATCTGATGGTATGAATCGGGTAGCTCCACGTCGAACCGTTCTCGAGATATCGCTTGTGAAGTGAACAAAGATTTAACTTCATGACAGAGAAAAAGCGTTTTCAAACCGTTACATCTCCTAGAGTTTTCGAGTTATCATGATGTAATTTTGTATACATAAGAACATTATAAAACTCTTTTTTTATAAAAATTAACGGTTCTACAAAAATGATTTTTATCCGGTTTTTAACTCAAATAAAATATCTTTTCAATTTTTCAGTGCTTTTTCAAATACGTTACACATAACTGTTACATATATTCTGAAAGAACGCAACCTTCTGAATCTGATGGTATAAATCGGGTATCTCTACGTCGAACCGTTCTCGAGATATCATTATGTGAAGTGAACAAAGATTTAACTTCATGATAGAGAAAAGGCGCTTTCAAACCGTTATAACTCTTAGAGTTGTCGAGTTAACATGGTGTAATTTTGTATACATAAGAACATTATAAAACTCTTTTTTTATAAAAATTAACGGTTCTACAAAAATGATTTTTATCCGGTTTTTAACTCAAATAAAATTTCTTTTTCAATTTTTCAGTGCTTTTTCAAAAACGTAAGACATAACTGTTACATATATTCTGAAAGAACGCAACCTTCTGAATCTGATGGTATGAATCGGGTAGCTCCACGTCGAACCGTTCTCGAGATATCGCTTGTGAAGTGAACAAAGATTTAACTTCATGACAGAGAAAAAGCGTTTTCAAACCGTTACATCTCCTAGAGTTTTCGAGTTATCATGATGTAATTTTGTATACATAAGAACATTATAAAACTCTTTTTTTATAAAAATTAACGGTTCTACAAAAATGATTTTTATCCGGTTTTTAACTCAAATAAAATTTCTTTTTCAATTTTTCAGTGCTTTTTCAAAAACGTAAGACATAACTGTTACATATATTCTGAAAGAACGCAACCTTCTGAATCTGATGGTATGAATCGGGTAGCTCCACGTCGAACCGTTCTCGAGATATCGCTTGTGAAGTGAACAAAGATTTAACTTCATGACAGAGAAAAAGCGTTTTCAAACCGTTATAACTCCTAGAGTTTTCGAGTTATCATGGTGTAATTTTGTATACATAAGAACATTATAAAACTCTTTTTATATAAAAATTAACGGTTTTACAAAAATGATTTTTATCTGGTTTTTTTCTCAAATAAAATTTCTTTTTCAATTTTTCAGTGCTTTTTCAAAAACGTAACACATAACTGTTACATATATTCTGAAAGAGCGCAATCTTCTGAATCTGATGGTATGAATCGGGTATCTCCACGTCAAACCGTTCTCGAGATATCATTATGTGAAGTGAACAAAGATTTAACTTCATGATAGAGAAAAGGCGCTTTCAAACCGTTATAACTCTTAGAGTTGTCGAGTTAACATGGTGTAATTTTGTATACATAAGAACATTATAAAACTCTTTTTTTATAAAAATTAACGGTTCTACAAAAATGATTTTTATCCGGTTTTTAACTCAAATAAAATTTCTTTTTCAATTTTTCAGTGCTTTTTCAAAAACGTAACACATAACTGTTACATATATTCTGAAAGAACGCAACCTTCTGAATCTGATGGTATGAATCGGGTATCTCCACGTCGAACCGTTCTCGAGATATCGCTTGTGAAGTGAACAAAGATTTAACTTCATGACAGAGAAAAAGCGTTTTCAAACCGTTATAACTCCTAGAGTTTTTGAGTTATCATGGTGTAATTTTGTATACATAAGAACATTATAAAACTCTTTTTATATAAAAATTAACGGTTTTACAAAAATGATTTTTATCTGGTTTTTTTCTCAAATAAAATTTCTTTTTCAATTTTTCAGTGCTTTTTCAAAAACGTAACACATAACTGTTACATATATTCTGAAAGACCGCAATCTTCTGAATCTGATGGTATGAATCGGGTATCTCCACGTCAAACCGTTCTCGAGATATCGCTTGTGAAGTGAACAAAGATTTAACTTCATGACAGAGAAAAAGCGTTTTCAAACCGTTACATCTCCTAGAGTTTTCGAGTTATCATGATGTAATTTTGTATACATGAGAACATTATAAAACTCTTTTTTTATAAAAATTAACGGTTCTACAAAAATGATTTTTATCCGGTTTTTAACTCAAATAAAATTTCTTTTTCAATTTTTCAGTGCTTTTTCAAATACGTTACACATAACTGTTACATATATTCTGAAAGAGCGCAATCTTCTGAATCTGATGGTATGAATCGGGTATCTCCACGTCAAACCGTTCTCGAGATATCGCTTGTGAAGTGAACAAAGATTTAACTTCATGACAGAGAAAAAGCGTTTTCAAACCGTTACATCTCCTAGAGTTTTCGAGTTATCATGATGTAATTTTGTATACATAAGAACATTATAAAACTCTTTTTTTATAAAAATTAACGGTTCTACAAAAATGATTTTTATCCGGTTTTTAACTCAAATAAAATTTCTTTTTCAATTTTTCAGTGCTTTTTCAAATACGTTACACATAACTGTTACATATATTCTGAAAGAGCGCAACTTTCTGAATCTGATGGTATGAATCGGGTATCTCCACGTCAAACCGTTCTCGAGATATCGCATGTGAAGTGAACAAAGATTTAACTTCATGATAGAGAAAAAGCGCTTTCAAACCGTTATAAGTCTTAGAGTTGTCGAGTTATCATGGTGTAATTTTGTATACATAAGAACATTATAAAACTCTTTTTTTATAAAAATTAACGGTTCTACAAAAATGATTTTTATCCGGTTTTTAACTCAAATAAAATTTCTTTTTCAATTTTTCAGTGCTTTTTCAAAAACGTAAGACATAACTGTTACATATATTCTGAAAGAACGCAACCTTCTGAATCTGATGGTATGAATCGGGTAGCTCCACGTCGAACCGTTCTCGAGATATCGCTTGTGAAGTGAACAAAGATTTAACTTCATGACAGAGAAAAAGCGTTTTCAAACCGTTATAACTCCTAGAGTTTTCGAGTTATCATGGTGTAATTTTGTATACATAAGAACATTATAAAACTCTTTTTATATAAAAATTAACGGTTTTACAAAAATGATTTTTATCTGGTTTTTTTTTCAAATAAAATTTCTTTTTCAATTTTTCAGTGCTTTTTCAAAAACGTAACACATAACTGTTACATATATTCTGAAAGAGCGCAATCTTCTGAATCTGATGGTATGAATCGGGTATCTCCACGTCAAACCGTTCTCGAGATATCGCTTGTGAAGTGAACAAAGATTTAACTTCATGACAGAGAAAAAGCGTTTTCAAACCGTTATAACTCCTAGAGTTTTCGAGTTATCATGGTGTAATTTTGTATACATAAGAACATTATAAAACTCTTTTTATATAAAAATTAACGGTTTTACAAAAATGATTTTTATCTGGTTTTTTTCTCAAATAAAATTTCTTTTTCAATTTTTCAGTGCTTTTTCAAAAACGTAACACATAACTGTTACATATATTCTGAAAGAGCGCAATCTTCTGAATATGATGGTATGAATCGGGTATCTCCACGTCAAACCGTTCTCGAGATATCGCTTGTGAAGTGAACAAAGATTTAACTTCATGACAGAGAAAAAGCGTTTTCAAACCGTTACATCTCCTAGAGTTTTCGAGTTATCATGATGTAATTTTGTATACATAAGAACATTATAAAACTCTTTTTTTATAAAAATTAACGGTTCTACAAAAATGATTTTTATCCGGTTTTTAACTCAAATAAAATTTCTTTTTCAATTTTTCAGTGCTTTTTCAAATACGTTACACATAACTGTTACATATATTCTGAAAGAGCGCAATCTTCTGAATCTGATGGTATGAATCGGGTATCTCCACGTCAAACCGTTCTCGAGATATCGCTTGTGAAGTGAACAAAGATTTAACTTCATGACAGAGAAAAAGCATTTTCAAACCGTTATAACTCCTAGAGTTTTCGAGTTATCATGGTGTAATTTTGTATACATAAGAACATTATAAAACTGTTTTTATATAAAAATTAACGGTTTTACAAAAATGATTTTTATCTGGTTTTTTTCTCAAATAAAATTTCTTTTTCAATTTTTCAGTGCTTTTTCAAAAACGTAACACATAACTGTTACATATATTCTGAAAGAGCGCAATCTTCTGAATCTGATGGTATGAATCGGGTATCTCCACGTCAAACCGTTCTCGAGATATCGCTTGTGAAGTGAACAAAGATTTAACTTCATGACAGAGAAAAAGCGTTTTCAAACCGTTACATCTCCTAGAGTTTTCGAGTTATCATGATGTAATTTTGTATACATAAGAACATTATAAAACTCTTTTTTTATAAAAATTAACGGTTCTACAAAAATGATTTTTATCCGGTTTTTAACTCAAATAAAATTTCTTTTTCAATTTTTCAGTGCTTTTTCAAAAACGTAAGACATAACTGTTACATATATTCTGAAAGAACGCAACCTTCTGAATCTGATGGTATGAATCGGGTAGCTCCACGTCGAACCGTTCTCGAGATATCGCTTGTGAAGTGAACAAAGATTTAACTTCATGACAGAGAAAAAGCGTTTTCAAACCGTTACATCTCCTAGAGTTTTCGAGTTATCATGATGTAATTTTGTATACATAAGAACATTATAAAACTCTTTTTTTATAAAAATTAACGGTTCTACAAAAATGATTTTTATCCGGTTTTTAACTCAAATAAAATTTCTTTTTCAATTTTTCAGTGCTTTTTCAAATACGTTACACATAACTGTTACATATATTCTGAAAGAGCGCAACTTTCTGAATCTGATGGTATGAATCGGGTATCTCCACGTCAAACCGTTCTCGAGATATCGCATGTGAAGTGAACAAAGATTTAACTTCATGATAGAGAAAAAGCGCTTTCAAACCGTTATAACTCTTAGAGTTGTCGAGTTATCATGGTGTAATTTTGTATACATAAGAACATTATAAAACTCTTTTTTTATAAAAATTAACGGTTCTACAAAAATGATTTTTATCCGGTTTTTAACTCAAATAAAATTTCTTTTTCAATTTTTCAGTGCTTTTTCAAAAACGTAAGACATAACTGTTACATATATTCTGAAAGAACGCAACCTTCTGAATCTGATGGTATGAATCGGGTAGCTCCACGTCGAACCGTTCTCGAGATATCGCTTGTGAAGTGAACAAAGATTTAACTTCATGACAGAGAAAAAGCGTTTTCAAACCGTTATAACTCCTAGAGTTTTCGAGTTATCATGGTGTAATTTTGTATACATAAGAACATTATAAAACTCTTTTTATATAAAAATTAACGGTTTTACAAAAATGATTTTTATCTGGTTTTTTTCTCAAATAAAATTTCTTTTTCAATTTTTCAGTGCTTTTTCAAAAACGTAACACATAACTGTTACATATATTCTGAAAGAGCGCAATCTTCTGAATCTGATGGTATGAATCGGGTATCTCCACGTCAAACCGTTCTCGAGATATCATTATGTGAAGTGAACAAAGATTTAACTTCATGATAGAGAAAAGGCGCTTTCAAACCGTTATAACTCTTAGAGTTGTCGAGTTAACATGGTGTAATTTTGTATACATAAGAACATTATAAAACTCTTTTTTTATAAAAATTAACGGTTCTACAAAAATGATTTTTATCCGGTTTTTAACTCAAATAAAATTTCTTTTTCAATTTTTCAGTGCTTTTTCAAAAACGTAACACATAACTGTTACATATATTCTGAAAGAACGCAACCTTCTGAATCTGATGGTATGAATCGGGTATCTCCACGTCGAACCGTTCTCGAGATATCGCTTGTGAAGTGAACAAAGATTTAACTTCATGACAGAGAAAAAGCGTTTTCAAACCGTTATAACTCCTAGAGTTTTTGAGTTATCATGGTGTAATTTTGTATACATAAGAACATTATAAAACTCTTTTTATATAAAAATTAACGGTTTTACAAAAATGATTTTTATCTGGTTTTTTTCTCAAATAAAATTTCTTTTTCAATTTTTCAGTGCTTTTTCAAAAACGTAACACATAACTGTTACATATATTCTGAAAGACCGCAATCTTCTGAATCTGATGGTATGAATCGGGTATCTCCACGTCAAACCGTTCTCGAGATATCGCTTGTGAAGTGAACAAAGATTTAACTTCATGACAGAGAAAAAGCGTTTTCAAACCGTTACATCTCCTAGAGTTTTCGAGTTATCATGATGTAATTTTGTATACATGAGAACATTATAAAACTCTTTTTTTATAAAAATTAACGGTTCTACAAAAATGATTTTTATCCGGTTTTTAACTCAAATAAAATTTCTTTTTCAATTTTTCAGTGCTTTTTCAAATACGTTACACATAACTGTTACATATATTCTGAAAGAGCGCAATCTTCTGAATCTGATGGTATGAATCGGGTATCTCCACGTCAAACCGTTCTCGAGATATCGCTTGTGAAGTGAACAAAGATTTAACTTCATGACAGAGAAAAAGCGTTTTCAAACCGTTACATCTCCTAGAGTTTTCGAGTTATCATGATGTAATTTTGTATACATAAGAACATTATAAAACTCTTTTTTTATAAAAATTAACGGTTCTACAAAAATGATTTTTATCCGGTTTTTAACTCAAATAAAATTTCTTTTTCAATTTTTCAGTGCTTTTTCAAATACGTTACACATAACTGTTACATATATTCTGAAAGAGCGCAACTTTCTGAATCTGATGGTATGAATCGGGTATCTCCACGTCAAACCGTTCTCGAGATATCGCATGTGAAGTGAACAAAGATTTAACTTCATGATAGAGAAAAAGCGCTTTCAAACCGTTATAACTCTTAGAGTTGTCGAGTTATCATGGTGTAATTTTGTATACATAAGAACATTATAAAACTCTTTTTTTATAAAAATTAACGGTTCTACAAAAATGATTTTTATCCGGTTTTTAACTCAAATAAAATTTCTTTTTCAATTTTTCAGTGCTTTTTCAAAAACGTAAGACATAACTGTTACATATATTCTGAAAGAACGCAACCTTCTGAATCTGATGGTATGAATCGGGTAGCTCCACGTCGAACCGTTCTCGAGATATCGCTTGTGAAGTGAACAAAGATTTAACTTCATGACAGAGAAAAAGCGTTTTCAAACCGTTATAACTCCTAGAGTTTTCGAGTTATCATGGTGTAATTTTGTATACATAAGAACATTATAAAACTCTTTTTATATAAAAATTAACGGTTTTACAAAAATGATTTTTATCTGGTTTTTTTCTCAAATAAAATTTCTTTTTCAATTTTTCAGTGCTTTTTCAAAAACGTAACACATAACTGTTACATATATTCTGAAAGAACGCAATCTTCTGAATCTGATGGTATGAATCGGGTATCTCCACGTCAAACCGTTCTCGAGATATCGCTTGTGAAGTGAACAAAGATTTAACTTCATGACAGAGAAAAAGCGTTTTCAAACCGTTACATCTCCTAGAGTTTTCGAGTTATCATGATGTAATTTTGTATACATAAGAACATTATAAAACTCTTTTTTTATAAAAATTAACGGTTCTACAAAAATGATTTTTATCCGGTTTTTAACTCAAATAAAATTTCTTTTTCAATTTTTCAGTGCTTTTTCAAATACGTTACACATAACTGTTACATATATTCTGAAAGAGCGCAACTTTCTGAATCTGATGGTATGAATCGGGTATCTCCACGTCAAACCGTTCTCGAGATATCGCATGTGAAGTGAACAAAGATTTAACTTCATGATAGAGAAAAAGCGCTTTCAAACCGTTATAACTCTTAGAGTTGTCGAGTTATCATGGTGTAATTTTGTATACATAAGAACATTATAAAACTCTTTTTTTATAAAAATTAACGGTTCTACAAAAATGATTTTTATCCGGTTTTTAACTCAAATAAAATTTGTTTTTCAATTTTTCAGTGCTTTTTCAAAAACGTAACACATAACTGTTACATATATTCTGAAAGAACGCAACCTTCTGAATCTGATGGTATGAATCGGGTAGCTCCACGTCAAACCGTTCTCGAGATATCGCTTGTGAAGTGAACAAAGATTTAACTTCATGACAGAGAAAAAGCGTTTTCAAACCGTTATAACTCCTAGAGTTTTCGAGTTATCATGGTGTAATTTTGTATACATAAGAACATTATAAAACTCTTTTTATATAAAAATTAACGGTTTTACAAAAATGATTTTTATCTGGTTTTTTTCTCAAATAAAATTTCTTTTTCAATTTTTCAGTGCTTTTTCAAAAACGTAACACATAACTGTTACATATATTCTGAAAGAGCGCAATCTTCTGAATCTGATGGTATGAATCGGGTATCTCCACGTCAAACCGTTCTCGAGATATCGCTTGTGAAGTGAACAAAGATTTAACTTCATGACAGAGAAAAAGCGTTTTCAAACCGTTACATCTCCTAGAGTTTTCGAGTTATCATGATGTAATTTTGTATACATAAGAACATTATAAAACTCTTTTTTTATAAAAATTAACGGTTCTACAAAAATGATTTTTATCCGGTTTTTAACTCAAATAAAATATCTTTTCAATTTTTCAGTGCTTTTTCAAATACGTTACACATAACTGTTACATATATTCTGAAAGAACGCAACCTTCTGAATCTGATGGTATAAATCGGGTATCTCTACGTCGAACCGTTCTCGAGATATCATTATGTGAAGTGAACAAAGATTTAACTTCATGATAGAGAAAAGGCGCTTTCAAACCGTTATAACTCTTAGAGTTGTCGAGTTAACATGGTGTAATTTTGTATACATAAGAACATTATAAAACTCTTTTTTTATAAAAATTAACGGTTCCACAAAAATGATTTTTATCCGGTTTTTAACTCAAATAAAATTTCTTTTTCAATTTTCAGTGCTTTTTCAAAAACGTAAGACATAACTGTTACATATATTCTGAAAGAACGCAACCTTCTGAATCTGATGGTATGAATCGGGTAGCTCCACGTCGAACCGTTCTCGAGATATCGCTTGTGAAGTGAACAAAGATTTAACTTCATGACAGAGAAAAAGCGTTTTCAAACCGTTATAACTCCTAGAGTTTTCGAGTTATCATGGTGTAATTTTGTATACATAAGAACATTATAAAACTCTTTTTATATAAAAATTAACGGTTTTACAAAAATGATTTTTATCTGGTTTTTTTCTCAAATAAAATTTCTTTTTCAATTTTTCAGTGCTTTTTCAAAAACGTAACACATAACTGTTACATATATTCTGAAAGAGCGCAATCTTCTGAATCTGATGGTATGAATCGGGTATTTCCACGTCAAACCGTTCTCGAGATATCGCTTGTGAAGTGAACAAAGATTTAACTTCATGACAGAGAAAAAGCGTTTTCAAACCGTTACATCTCCTAGAGTTTTCGAGTTATCATGATGTAATTTTGTATACATAAGAACATTATAAAACTCTTTTTTTATAAAAATTAACGGTTCTACAAAAATGATTTTTATCCGGTTTTTAACTCAAATAAAATTTCTTTTTCAATTTTTCAGTGCTTTTTCAAATACGTTACACATAACTGTTACATATATTCTGAAAGAGCGCAATCTTTTGAATCTGATGGTATGAATCGGGTATCTCCACGTCAAACCGTTCTCGAGATATCGCTTGTGAAGTGAACAAAGATTTAACTTCATGACAGAGAAAAAGCATTTTCAAACCGTTATAACTCCTAGAGTTTTCGAGTTATCATGGTGTAATTTTGTATACATAAGAACATTATAAAATTTTTTTTATATAAAAATTAACGGTTTTACAAAAATGATTTTTATCTGGTTTTTTTCTCAAATAAAATTTCTTTTTCAATTTTTCAGTGCTTTTTCAAAAACGTAACACATAACTGTTACATATATTCTGAAAGAGCGCAATCTTCTGAATCTGATGGTATGAATCGGGTATCTCCACGTCAAACCGTTCTCGAGATATCGCTTGTGAAGTGAACAAAGATTTAACTTCATGACAGAGAAAAAGCGTTTTCAAACCGTTACATCTCCTAGAGTTTTCGAGTTATCATGATGTAATTTTGTATACATGAGAACATTATAAAACTCTTTTTTTATAAAAATTAACGGTTCTACAAAAATGATTTTTATCCGGTTTTTAACTCAAACAAAATTTCTTTTTCAATTTTTCAGTGCTTTTTCAAATACGTTACACATAACTGTTACATATATTCTGAAAGAACGCAACCTTCTGAATCTGATGGTATGAATCGGGTATCTCCACGTCGGTCGAACCGTTCTCGAGATATCATATGTGAAGTGAACAAAGATTTAACTTCATGATAGAGAAAAGGCGCTTTCAAACCGTTATAACTCTTAGAGTTGTCGAGTTAACATGGTGTAATTTTGTATACATAAGAACATTATAAAACTCTTTTTTTATAAAAATTAACGGTTCTACAAAAATGATTTTTATCCGGTTTTTAACTCAAATAAAATTTCTTTTTCAATTTTTCAGTGCTTTTTCCAATACGAAAGACATAACTGTTACATATATTCTGAAAGAGCGCAACCTTCTGAATCTGATGGTATGAATCGGGTATCTCCACGTCGAACCGTTCTCGAGATATCGCATGTGAAGTGAACAAAGATTTAACTTCATGATAGAGAAAAAGCGCTTTCAAACCGTTATAACTCTTAGAGTTGTCGAGTTATCATGGTGTAATTTTGTATACATAAGAACATTATAAAACTCTTTTTTTATAAAAATTAACGGTTCTACAAAAATGATTTTTATCCGGTTTTTAACTCAAATAAAATTTCTTTTTCAATTTTTCAGTGCTTTTTCAAAAACGTAAGACATAACTGTTACATATATTCTGAAAGAACGCAACCTTCTGAATCTGATGGTATGAATCGGGTAGCTCCACGTCGAACCGTTCTCGAGATATCGCTTGTGAAGTGAACAAAGATTTAACTTCATGACAGAGAAAAAGCGTTTTCAAACCGTTATAACTCCTAGAGTTTTCGAGTTATCATGGTGTAATTTTGTATACATAAGAACATTATAAAACTCTTTTTATATAAAAATTAACGGTTTTACAAAAATGATTTTTATCTGGTTTTTTTCTCAAATAAAATTTCTTTTTCAATTTTTCAGTGCTTTTTCAAATACGTAACACATAACTGTTACATATATTCTGAAAGATCGCAAAATTCTGAATCTGATGGTATGAATCGCGTTCCTCTATGTTACACCGTTCTAGAGATATAACGTTTTTTATAAAAATTTTACTCCTTCAAATTTAGTGTCCGGCATTTCGCAGTACTGCAGTATATGGCAAATTACCGCACTTCTAGAATTCAAGGCGCTATATAAACCAAGTCTTTTTAAAAAATTCATATCTTCTAGAGTTTTAAAGATATCATGATATAATGTGGTATACATATAAACACCATAAAACTCTTTTTATACAAAAATTCACGAGGTTCATAAATGTTTTTTACCCTATTTTTTCATCAATTAAAATTTCTTTTTCAATTTTTCAGTGCTTTTTCAAATACGTAAGTAATAACTGTTACATATATTCTGAAAGAGCGCAACCTTCTGAATCTGATGGTATGAATCGGGTATCTCCACGTCGAACCGTTCTCGAGACATCGCTTGTGAAGTGAACAAAGATTTAACATCATGACAGAGAAAAAGCGTTTTCAAACCGTTACATCTCCTAGAGTTTTCGAGTTATCATGATGTAATTTTGTATACATAAGAACATTATAAAACTCTTTTTTTATAAAAATTAACGGTTTTACAAAAATGATTTTTATCTGGTTTTTTTCTCAAATAAAATTTCTTTTTCAATTTTTCAGTGCTTTTTCAAAAACGTAACACATAACTGTTACATATATTCTGAAAGAGCGCAATCTTCTGAATCTGATGGTATGAATCGGGTATCTCCACGTGGAACTGTTCTCGAGATATCGCTTGTGAAGTGAATAAAGATTTAACTTCATGACAGAGAAAAAGCGTTTTCAAACCGTTACATCTCCTAGAGTTTTCGAGTTATCATAATGTAATTTTGTATACATAAGAACATTATAAAACTCTTTTTTTATAAAAATTAACGGTTCTACAAAAATGATTTTTATCCGGTTTTTAACTCAAATAAAATATCTTTTCAATTTTTCAGTGCTTTTTCAAATACGTTACACATAACTGTTACATATATTCTGAAAGAACGCAACCTTCTGAATCTGATGGTATGAATCGGGTATCTCCACGTCAAACCGTTCTCGAGATATCGCTTGTGAAGTGAACAAAGATTTAACTTCATGACAGAGAAAAAGCATTTTCAAACCGTTATAACTCCTAGAGTTTTCGAGTTATCATGGTGTAATTTTGTATACATAAGAACATTATAAAATTTTTTTTATATAAAAATTAACGGTTTTACAAAAATGATTTTTATCTGGTTTTTTTCTCAAATAAAATTTCTTTTTCAATTTTTCAGTGCTTTTTCAAAAACGTAACACATAACTGTTACATATATTCTGAAAGAGCGCAATCTTCTGAATCTGATGGTATGAATCGGGTATCTCCACGTCAAACCGTTCTCGAGATATCGCTTGTGAAGTGAACAAAGATTTAACTTCATGACAGAGAAAAAGCGTTTTCAAACCGTTACATCTCCTAGAGTTTTCGAGTTATCATGATGTAATTTTGTATACATGAGAACATTATAAAACTCTTTTTTTATAAAAATTAACGGTTCTACAAAAATGATTTTTATCCGGTTTTTAACTCAAACAAAATTTCTTTTTCAATTTTTCAGTGCTTTTTCAAATACGTTACACATAACTGTTACATATATTCTGAAAGAACGCAACCTTCTGAATCTGATGGTATGAATCGGGTATCTCCACGTCGGTCGAACCGTTCTCGAGATATCATATGTGAAGTGAACAAAGATTTAACTTCATGATAGAGAAAAGGCGCTTTCAAACCGTTATAACTCTTAGAGTTGTCGAGTTAACATGGTGTAATTTTGTATACATAAGAACATTATAAAACTCTTTTTTTATAAAAATTAACGGTTCTACAAAAATGATTTTTATCCGGTTTTTAACTCAAATAAAATTTCTTTTTCAATTTTTCAGTGCTTTTTCCAATACGAAAGACATAACTGTTACATATATTCTGAAAGAGCGCAACCTTCTGAATCTGATGGTATGAATCGGGTATCTCCACGTCGAACCGTTCTCGAGATATCGCATGTGAAGTGAACAAAGATTTAACTTCATGATAGAGAAAAAGCGCTTTCAAACCGTTATAACTCTTAGAGTTGTCGAGTTATCATGGTGTAATTTTGTATACATAAGAACATTATAAAACTCTTTTTTTATAAAAATTAACGGTTCTACAAAAATGATTTTTATCCGGTTTTTAACTCAAATAAAATTTCTTTTTCAATTTTTCAGTGCTTTTTCAAAAACGTAAGACATAACTGTTACATATATTCTGAAAGAACGCAACCTTCTGAATCTGATGGTATGAATCGGGTAGCTCCACGTCGAACCGTTCTCGAGATATCGCTTGTGAAGTGAACAAAGATTTAACTTCATGACAGAGAAAAAGCGTTTTCAAACCGTTATAACTCCTAGAGTTTTCGAGTTATCATGGTGTAATTTTGTATACATAAGAACATTATAAAACTCTTTTTATATAAAAATTAACGGTTTTACAAAAATGATTTTTATCTGGTTTTTTTCTCAAATAAAATTTCTTTTTCAATTTTTCAGTGCTTTTTCAAATACGTAACACATAACTGTTACATATATTCTGAAAGATCGCAAAATTCTGAATCTGATGGTATGAATCGCGTTCCTCTATGTTACACCGTTCTAGAGATATAACGTTTTTTATAAAAATTTTACTCCTTCAAATTTAGTGTCCGGCATTTCGCAGTACTGCAGTATATGGCAAATTACCGCACTTCTAGAATTCAAGGCGCTATATAAACCAAGTCTTTTTAAAAAATTCATATCTTCTAGAGTTTTAAAGATATCATGATATAATGTGGTATACATATAAACACCATAAAACTCTTTTTATACAAAAATTCACGAGGTTCATAAATGTTTTTTACCCTATTTTTTCATCAATTAAAATTTCTTTTTCAATTTTTCAGTGCTTTTTCAAATACGTAAGTAATAACTGTTACATATATTCTGAAAGAGCGCAACCTTCTGAATCTGATCGTATGAATCGGGTATCTCCACGTCGAACCGTTCTCGAGACATCGCTTGTGAAGTGAACAAAGATTTAACATCATGACAGAGAAAAAGCGTTTTCAAACCGTTACATCTCCTAGAGTTTTCGAGTTATCATGATGTAATTTTGTATACATAAGAACATTATAAAACTCTTTTTTTATAAAAATTAACGGTTTTACAAAAATGATTTTTATCTGGTTTTTTTCTCAAATAAAATTTCTTTTTCAATTTTTCAGTGCTTTTTCAAAAACGTAACACATAACTGTTACATATATTCTGAAAGAGCGCAATCTTCTGAATCTGATGGTATGAATCGGGTATCTCCACGTGGAACTGTTCTCGAGATATCGCTTGTGAAGTGAATAAAGATTTAACTTCATGACAGAGAAAAAGCGTTTTCAAACCGTTACATCTCCTAGAGTTTTCGAGTTATCATAATGTAATTTTGTATACATAAGAACATTATAAAACTCTTTTTTTATAAAAATTAACGGTTCTACAAAAATGATTTTTATCCGGTTTTTAACTCAAATAAAATATCTTTTCAATTTTTCAGTGCTTTTTCAAATACGTTACACATAACTGTTACATATATTCTGAAAGAACGCAACCTTCTGAATCTGATGGTATAAATCGGGTATCTCTACGTCGAACCGTTCTCGAGATATCATTATGTGAAGTGAACAAAGATTTAACTTCATGATAGAGAAAAGGCGCTTTCAAACCGTTATAACTCTTAGAGTTGTCGAGTTAACATGGTGTAATTTTGTATACATAAGAACATTATAAAACTCTTTTTATATAAAAATTAACGGTTTTACAAAAATGATTTTTATCTGGTTTTTTTCTCAAATAAAATTCCTTTTTCAATTTTTCAGTGCTTTTTCTAAAACGTAACACAGAACCGTTACATATATTCTGAAAGAGCGCAACTTTCTGAATCTGATGGTATGAATCGGGTATCTCCACGTCAAACCGTTCTCGAGATATCGCATGTGAAGTGAACAAAGATTTAACTTCATGATAGAGAAAAAGCGCTTTCAAACCGTTATAACTCTTAGAGTTGTCGAGTTATCATGGTGTAATTTTGTATACATAAGAACATTATAAAACTCTTTTTTTATAAAAATTAACGGTTCTACAAAAATGATTTTTATCCGGTTTTTAACTCAAATAAAATTTCTTTTTCAATTTTTCAGTGCTTTTTCAAAAACGTAAGACATAACTGTTACATATATTCTGAAAGAACGCAACCTTCTGAATCTGATGGTATGAATCGGGTAGCTCCACGTCGAACCGTTCTCGAGATATCGCTTGTGAAGTGAACAAAGATTTAACTTCATGACAGAGAAAAAGCGTTTTCAAACCGTTATAACTCCTAGAGTTTTCGAGTTATCATGGTGTAATTTTGTATACATAAGAACATTATAAAACTCTTTTTATATAAAAATTAACGGTTTTACAAAAATGATTTTTATCTGGTTTTTTTCTCAAATAAAATTTCTTTTTCAATTTTTCAGTGCTTTTTCAAAAACGTAACACATAACTGTTACATATATTCTGAAAGAACGCAATCTTCTGAATCTGATGGTATGAATCGGGTATCTCCACGTCAAACCGTTCTCGAGATATCGCTTGTGAAGTGAACAAAGATTTAACTTCATGACAGAGAAAAAGCGTTTTCAAACCGTTACATCTCCTAGAGTTTTCGAGTTATCATGATGTAATTTTGTATACATAAGAACATTATAAAACTCTTTTTTTATAAAAATTAACGGTTCTACAAAAATGATTTTTATCCGGTTTTTAACTCAAATAAAATTTCTTTTTCAATTTTTCAGTGCTTTTTCAAATACGTTACACATAACTGTTACATATATTCTGAAAGAGCGCAACTTTCTGAATCTGATGGTATGAATCGGGTATCTCCACGTCAAACCGTTCTCGAGATATCGCATGTGAAGTGAACAAAGATTTAACTTCATGATAGAGAAAAAGCGCTTTCAAACCGTTATAACTCTTAGAGTTGTCGAGTTATCATGGTGTAATTTTGTATACATAAGAACATTATAAAACTCTTTTTTTATAAAAATTAACGGTTCTACAAAAATGATTTTTATCCGGTTTTTAACTCAAATAAAATTTGTTTTTCAATTTTTCAGTGCTTTTTCAAAAACGTAACACATAACTGTTACATATATTCTTATCGAGATATCGCTTGTGAAGTGAACAAAGATTTAACTTCATGACAGAGAAAAAGCGTTTTCAAACCGTTATAACTCCTAGAGTTTTCGAGTTATCATGGTGTAATTTTGTATACATAAGAACATTATAAAACTCTTTTTATATAAAAATTAACGGTTTTACAAAAATGATTTTTATCTGGTTTTTTTCTCAAATAAAATTTCTTTTTCAATTTTTCAGTGCTTTTTCAAAAACGTAACACATAACTGTTACATATATTCTGAAAGAGCGCAATCTTCTGAATCTGATGGTATGAATCGGGTATCTCCACGTCAAACCGTTCTCGAGATATCGCTTGTGAAGTGAACAAAGATTTAACTTCATGACAGAGAAAAAGCGTTTTCAAACCGTTACATCTCCTAGAGTTTTCGAGTTATCATGATGTAATTTTGTATACATAAGAACATTATAAAACTCTTTTTTTATAAAAATTAACGGTTCTACAAAAATGATTTTTATCCGGTTTTTAACTCAAATAAAATATCTTTTCAATTTTTCAGTGCTTTTTCAAATACGTTACACATAACTGTTACATATATTCTGAAAGAACGCAACCTTCTGAATCTGATGGTATAAATCGGGTATCTCTACGTCGAACCGTTCTCGAGATATCATTATGTGAAGTGAACAAAGATTTAACTTCATGATAGAGAAAAGGCGCTTTCAAACCGTTATAACTCTTAGAGTTGTCGAGTTAACATGGTGTAATTTTGTATACATAAGAACATTATAAAACTCTTTTTTTATAAAAATTAACGGTTCCACAAAAATGATTTTTATCCGGTTTTTAACTCAAATAAAATTTCTTTTTCAATTTTCAGTGCTTTTTCAAAAACGTAAGACATAACTGTTACATATATTCTGAAAGAACGCAACCTTCTGAATCTGATGGTATGAATCGGGTAGCTCCACGTCGAACCGTTCTCGAGATATCGCTTGTGAAGTGAACAAAGATTTAACTTCATGACAGAGAAAAAGCGTTTTCAAACCGTTATAACTCCTAGAGTTTTCGAGTTATCATGGTGTAATTTTGTATACATAAGAACATTATAAAACTCTTTTTATATAAAAATTAACGGTTTTACAAAAATGATTTTTATCTGGTTTTTTTCTCAAATAAAATTTCTTTTTCAATTTTTCAGTGCTTTTTCAAAAACGTAACACATAACTGTTACATATATTCTGAAAGAGCGCAATCTTCTGAATCTGATGGTATGAATCGGGTATTTCCACGTCAAACCGTTCTCGAGATATCGCTTGTGAAGTGAACAAAGATTTAACTTCATGACAGAGAAAAAGCGTTTTCAAACCGTTACATCTCCTAGAGTTTTCGAGTTATCATGATGTAATTTTGTATACATAAGAACATTATAAAACTCTTTTTTTATAAAAATTAACGGTTCTACAAAAATGATTTTTATCCGGTTTTTAACTCAAATAAAATTTCTTTTTCAATTTTTCAGTGCTTTTTCAAATACGTTACACATAACTGTTACATATATTCTGAAAGAGCGCAATCTTTTGAATCTGATGGTATGAATCGGGTATCTCCACGTCAAACCGTTCTCGAGATATCGCTTGTGAAGTGAACAAAGATTTAACTTCATGACAGAGAAAAAGCATTTTCAAACCGTTATAACTCCTAGAGTTTTCGAGTTATCATGGTGTAATTTTGTATACATAAGAACATTATAAAATTTTTTTTATATAAAAATTAACGGTTTTACAAAAATGATTTTTATCTGGTTTTTTTCTCAAATAAAATTTCTTTTTCAATTTTTCAGTGCTTTTTCAAAAACGTAACACATAACTGTTACATATATTCTGAAAGAGCGCAATCTTCTGAATCTGATGGTATGAATCGGGTATCTCCACGTCAAACCGTTCTCGAGATATCGCTTGTGAAGTGAACAAAGATTTAACTTCATGACAGAGAAAAAGCGTTTTCAAACCGTTACATCTCCTAGAGTTTTCGAGTTATCATGATGTAATTTTGTATACATGAGAACATTATAAAACTCTTTTTTTATAAAAATTAACGGTTCTACAAAAATGATTTTTATCCGGTTTTTAACTCAAACAAAATTTCTTTTTCAATTTTTCAGTGCTTTTTCAAATACGTTACACATAACTGTTACATATATTCTGAAAGAACGCAACCTTCTGAATCTGATGGTATGAATCGGGTATCTCCACGTCGGTCGAACCGTTCTCGAGATATCATATGTGAAGTGAACAAAGATTTAACTTCATGATAGAGAAAAGGCGCTTTCAAACCGTTATAACTCTTAGAGTTGTCGAGTTAACATGGTGTAATTTTGTATACATAAGAACATTATAAAACTCTTTTTTTATAAAAATTAACGGTTCTACAAAAATGATTTTTATCCGGTTTTTAACTCAAATAAAATTTCTTTTTCAATTTTTCAGTGCTTTTTCCAATACGAAAGACATAACTGTTACATATATTCTGAAAGAGCGCAACCTTCTGAATCTGATGGTATGAATCGGGTATCTCCACGTCGAACCGTTCTCGAGATATCGCATGTGAAGTGAACAAAGATTTAACTTCATGATAGAGAAAAAGCGCTTTCAAACCGTTATAACTCTTAGAGTTGTCGAGTTATCATGGTGTAATTTTGTATACATAAGAACATTATAAAACTCTTTTTTTATAAAAATTAACGGTTCTACAAAAATGATTTTTATCCGGTTTTTAACTCAAATAAAATTTCTTTTTCAATTTTTCAGTGCTTTTTCAAAAACGTAAGACATAACTGTTACATATATTCTGAAAGAACGCAACCTTCTGAATCTGATGGTATGAATCGGGTAGCTCCACGTCGAACCGTTCTCGAGATATCGCTTGTGAAGTGAACAAAGATTTAACTTCATGACAGAGAAAAAGCGTTTTCAAACCGTTATAACTCCTAGAGTTTTCGAGTTATCATGGTGTAATTTTGTATACATAAGAACATTATAAAACTCTTTTTATATAAAAATTAACGGTTTTACAAAAATGATTTTTATCTGGTTTTTTTCTCAAATAAAATTTCTTTTTCAATTTTTCAGTGCTTTTTCAAATACGTAACACATAACTGTTACATATATTCTGAAAGATCGCAAAATTCTGAATCTGATGGTATGAATCGCGTTCCTCTATGTTACACCGTTCTAGAGATATAACGTTTTTTATAAAAATTTTACTCCTTCAAATTTAGTGTCCGGCATTTCGCAGTACTGCAGTATATGGCAAATTACCGCACTTCTAGAATTCAAGGCGCTATATAAACCAAGTCTTTTTAAAAAATTCATATCTTCTAGAGTTTTAAAGATATCATGATATAATGTGGTATACATATAAACACCATAAAACTCTTTTTATACAAAAATTCACGAGGTTCATAAATGTTTTTTACCCTATTTTTTCATCAATTAAAATTTCTTTTTCAATTTTTCAGTGCTTTTTCAAATACGTAAGTAATAACTGTTACATATATTCTGAAAGAGCGCAACCTTCTGAATCTGATGGTATGAATCGGGTATCTCCACGTCGAACCGTTCTCGAGACATCGCTTGTGAAGTGAACAAAGATTTAACATCATGACAGAGAAAAAGCGTTTTCAAACCGTTACATCTCCTAGAGTTTTCGAGTTATCATGATGTAATTTTGTATACATAAGAACATTATAAAACTCTTTTTTTATAAAAATTAACGGTTTTACAAAAATGATTTTTATCTGGTTTTTTTCTCAAATAAAATTTCTTTTTCAATTTTTCAGTGCTTTTTCAAAAACGTAACACATAACTGTTACATATATTCTGAAAGAGCGCAATCTTCTGAATCTGATGGTATGAATCGGGTATCTCCACGTGGAACTGTTCTCGAGATATCGCTTGTGAAGTGAATAAAGATTTAACTTCATGACAGAGAAAAAGCGTTTTCAAACCGTTACATCTCCTAGAGTTTTCGAGTTATCATAATGTAATTTTGTATACATAAGAACATTATAAAACTCTTTTTTTATAAAAATTAACGGTTCTACAAAAATGATTTTTATCCGGTTTTTAACTCAAATAAAATATCTTTTCAATTTTTCAGTGCTTTTTCAAATACGTTACACATAACTGTTACATATATTCTGAAAGAACGCAACCTTCTGAATCTGATGGTATGAATCGGGTATCTCCACGTCAAACCGTTCTCGAGATATCGCTTGTGAAGTGAACAAAGATTTAACTTCATGACAGAGAAAAAGCATTTTCAAACCGTTATAACTCCTAGAGTTTTCGAGTTATCATGGTGTAATTTTGTATACATAAGAACATTATAAAATTTTTTTTATATAAAAATTAACGGTTTTACAAAAATGATTTTTATCTGGTTTTTTTCTCAAATAAAATTTCTTTTTCAATTTTTCAGTGCTTTTTCAAAAACGTAACACATAACTGTTACATATATTCTGAAAGAGCGCAATCTTCTGAATCTGATGGTATGAATCGGGTATCTCCACGTCAAACCGTTCTCGAGATATCGCTTGTGAAGTGAACAAAGATTTAACTTCATGACAGAGAAAAAGCGTTTTCAAACCGTTACATCTCCTAGAGTTTTCGAGTTATCATGATGTAATTTTGTATACATGAGAACATTATAAAACTCTTTTTTTATAAAAATTAACGGTTCTACAAAAATGATTTTTATCCGGTTTTTAACTCAAACAAAATTTCTTTTTCAATTTTTCAGTGCTTTTTCAAATACGTTACACATAACTGTTACATATATTCTGAAAGAACGCAACCTTCTGAATCTGATGGTATGAATCGGGTATCTCCACGTCGGTCGAACCGTTCTCGAGATATCATATGTGAAGTGAACAAAGATTTAACTTCATGATAGAGAAAAGGCGCTTTCAAACCGTTATAACTCTTAGAGTTGTCGAGTTAACATGGTGTAATTTTGTATACATAAGAACATTATAAAACTCTTTTTTTATAAAAATTAACGGTTCTACAAAAATGATTTTTATCCGGTTTTTAACTCAAATAAAATTTCTTTTTCAATTTTTCAGTGCTTTTTCCAATACGAAAGACATAACTGTTACATATATTCTGAAAGAGCGCAACCTTCTGAATCTGATGGTATGAATCGGGTATCTCCACGTCGAACCGTTCTCGAGATATCGCATGTGAAGTGAACAAAGATTTAACTTCATGATAGAGAAAAAGCGCTTTCAAACCGTTATAACTCTTAGAGTTGTCGAGTTATCATGGTGTAATTTTGTATACATAAGAACATTATAAAACTCTTTTTTTATAAAAATTAACGGTTCTACAAAAATGATTTTTATCCGGTTTTTAACTCAAATAAAATTTCTTTTTCAATTTTTCAGTGCTTTTTCAAAAACGTAAGACATAACTGTTACATATATTCTGAAAGAACGCAACCTTCTGAATCTGATGGTATGAATCGGGTAGCTCCACGTCGAACCGTTCTCGAGATATCGCTTGTGAAGTGAACAAAGATTTAACTTCATGACAGAGAAAAAGCGTTTTCAAACCGTTATAACTCCTAGAGTTTTCGAGTTATCATGGTGTAATTTTGTATACATAAGAACATTATAAAACTCTTTTTATATAAAAATTAACGGTTTTACAAAAATGATTTTTATCTGGTTTTTTTCTCAAATAAAATTTCTTTTTCAATTTTTCAGTGCTTTTTCAAATACGTAACACATAACTGTTACATATATTCTGAAAGATCGCAAAATTCTGAATCTGATGGTATGAATCGCGTTCCTCTATGTTACACCGTTCTAGAGATATAACGTTTTTTATAAAAATTTTACTCCTTCAAATTTAGTGTCCGGCATTTCGCAGTACTGCAGTATATGGCAAATTACCGCACTTCTAGAATTCAAGGCGCTATATAAACCAAGTCTTTTTAAAAAATTCATATCTTCTAGAGTTTTAAAGATATCATGATATAATGTGGTATACATATAAACACCATAAAACTCTTTTTATACAAAAATTCACGAGGTTCATAAATGTTTTTTACCCTATTTTTTCATCAATTAAAATTTCTTTTTCAATTTTTCAGTGCTTTTTCAAATACGTAAGTAATAACTGTTACATATATTCTGAAAGAGCGCAACCTTCTGAATCTGATGGTATGAATCGGGTATCTCCACGTCGAACCGTTCTCGAGACATCGCTTGTGAAGTGAACAAAGATTTAACATCATGACAGAGAAAAAGCGTTTTCAAACCGTTACATCTCCTAGAGTTTTCGAGTTATCATGATGTAATTTTGTATACATAAGAACATTATAAAACTCTTTTTTTATAAAAATTAACGGTTTTACAAAAATGATTTTTATCTGGTTTTTTTCTCAAATAAAATTTCTTTTTCAATTTTTCAGTGCTTTTTCAAAAACGTAACACATAACTGTTACATATATTCTGAAAGAGCGCAATCTTCTGAATCTGATGGTATGAATCGGGTATCTCCACGTGGAACTGTTCTCGAGATATCGCTTGTGAAGTGAATAAAGATTTAACTTCATGACAGAGAAAAAGCGTTTTCAAACCGTTACATCTCCTAGAGTTTTCGAGTTATCATAATGTAATTTTGTATACATAAGAACATTATAAAACTCTTTTTTTATAAAAATTAACGGTTCTACAAAAATGATTTTTATCCGGTTTTTAACTCAAATAAAATATCTTTTCAATTTTTCAGTGCTTTTTCAAATACGTTACACATAACTGTTACATATATTCTGAAAGAACGCAACCTTCTGAATCTGATGGTATGAATCGGGTATCTCCACGTCAAACCGTTCTCGAGATATCGCTTGTGAAGTGAACAAAGATTTAACTTCATGACAGAGAAAAAGCATTTTCAAACCGTTATAACTCCTAGAGTTTTCGAGTTATCATGGTGTAATTTTGTATACATAAGAACATTATAAAATTTTTTTTATATAAAAATTAACGGTTTTACAAAAATGATTTTTATCTGGTTTTTTTCTCAAATAAAATTTCTTTTTCAATTTTTCAGTGCTTTTTCAAAAACGTAACACATAACTGTTACATATATTCTGAAAGAGCGCAATCTTCTGAATCTGATGGTATGAATCGGGTATCTCCACGTCAAACCGTTCTCGAGATATCGCTTGTGAAGTGAACAAAGATTTAACTTCATGACAGAGAAAAAGCGTTTTCAAACCGTTACATCTCCTAGAGTTTTCGAGTTATCATGATGTAATTTTGTATACATAAGAACATTATAAAACTCTTTTTTTATAAAAATTAACGGTTCTACAAAAATGATTTTTATCCGGTTTTTAACTCAAATAAAATTTCTTTTTCAATTTTTCAGTGCTTTTTCAAATACGTTACACATAACTGTTACATATATTCTGAAAGAGCGCAATCTTTTGAATCTGATGGTATGAATCGGGTATCTCCACGTCAAACCGTTCTCGAGATATCGCTTGTGAAGTGAACAAAGATTTAACTTCATGACAGAGAAAAAGCATTTTCAAACCGTTATAACTCCTAGAGTTTTCGAGTTATCATGGTGTAATTTTGTATACATAAGAACATTATAAAACTCTTTTTATATAAAAATTAACGGTTTTACAAAAATGATTTTTATCTGGTTTTTTTCTCAAATAAAATTTCTTTTTCAATTTTTCAGTGCTTTTTCAAAAACGTAACACATAACTGTTACATATATTCTGAAAGAGCGCAATCTTCTGAATCTGATGGTATGAATCGGGTATCTCCACGTCAAACCGTTCTCGAGATATCGCTTGTGAAGTGAACAAAGATTTAACTTCATGACAGAGAAAAAGCGTTTTCAAACCGTTACATCTCCTAGAGTTTTCGAGTTATCATGATGTAATTTTGTATACATAAGAACATTATAAAACTCTTTTTTTATAAAAATTAACGGTTCTACAAAAATGATTTTTATCCGGTTTTTAACTCAAATAAAATATCTTTTCAATTTTTCAGTGCTTTTTCAAATACGTTACACATAACTGTTACATATATTCTGAAAGAACGCAACCTTCTGAATCTGATGGTATAAATCGGGTATCTCTACGTCGAACCGTTCTCGAGATATCATTATGTGAAGTGAACAAAGATTTAACTTCATGATAGAGAAAAGGCGCTTTCAAACCGTTATAACTCTTAGAGTTGTCGAGTTAACATGGTGTAATTTTGTATACATAAGAACATTATAAAACTCTTTTTTTATAAAAATTAACGGTTCTACAAAAATGATTTTTATCCGGTTTTTAACTCAAATAAAATTTCTTTTTCAATTTTTCAGTGCTTTTTCAAAAACGTAACACATAACTGTTACATATATTCTGAAATAACGCAACCTTCTGAATCTGATGGTATGAATCGGGTATCTCCACGTCGAACCGTTCTCGAGATATCGCTTGTGAAGTGAACAAAGATTTAACTTCATGACAGAGAAAAAGCGTTTTCAAACCGTTATAACTCCTAGAGTTTTTGAGTTATCATGGTGTAATTTTGTATACATAAGAACATTATAAAACTCTTTTTATATAAAAATTAACGGTTTTACAAAAATGATTTTTATCTGGTTTTTTCTCAAATAAAATTTCTTTTTCAATTTTTCAGTGCTTTTTCAAAAACGTAACACATAACTGTTACATATATTCTGAAAGACCGCAATCTTCTGAATCTGATGGTATGAATCGGGTATCTCCACGTCAAACCGTTCTCGAGATATCGCTTGTGAAGTGAACAAAGATTTAACTTCATGACAGAGAAAAAGCGTTTTCAAACCGTTACATCTCCTAGAGTTTTCGAGTTATCATGATGTAATTTTGTATACATGAGAACATTATAAAACTCTTTTTTTATAAAAATTAACGGTTCTACAAAAATGATTTTTATCCGGTTTTTAACTCAAACAAAATTTCTTTTTCAATTTTTCAGTGCTTTTTCAAATACGTTACACATAACTGTTACATATATTCTGAAAGAACGCAACCTTCTGAATCTGATGGTATGAATCGGGTATCTCCACGTCGGTCGAACCGTTCTCGAGATATCATATGTGAAGTGAACAAAGATTTAACTTCATGATAGAGAAAAGGCGCTTTCAAACCGTTATAACTCTTAGAGTTGTCGAGTTAACATGGTGTAATTTTGTATACATAAGAACATTATAAAACTCTTTTTTTATAAAAATTAACGGTTCTACAAAAATGATTTTTATCCGGTTTTTAACTCAAATAAAATTTCTTTTTCAATTTTTCAGTGCTTTTTCAAATACGAAAGACATAACTGTTACATATATTCTGAAAGAGCGCAACCTTCTGAATCTGATGGTATGAATCGGGTATCTCCACGTCGAACCGTTCTCGAGATATCGCATGTGAAGTGAACAAAGATTTAACTTCATGATAGAGAAAAAGCGCTTTCAAACCGTTATAACTCTTAGAGTTGTCGAGTTATCATGGTGTAATTTTGTATACATAAGAACATTATAAAACTCTTTTTTTATAAAAATTAACGGTTCTACAAAAATGATTTTTATCCGGTTTTTAACTCAAATAAAATTTCTTTTTCAATTTTTCAGTGCTTTTTCAAAAACGTAAGACATAACTGTTACATATATTCTGAAAGAACGCAACCTTCTGAATCTGATGGTATGAATCGGGTAGCTCCACGTCGAACCGTTCTCGAGATATCGCTTGTGAAGTGAACAAAGATTTAACTTCATGACAGAGAAAAAGCGTTTTCAAACCGTTATAACTCCTAGAGTTTTCGAGTTATCATGGTGTAATTTTGTATACATAAGAACATTATAAAACTCTTTTTATATAAAAATTAACGGTTTTACAAAAATGATTTTTATCTGGTTTTTTTCTCAAATAAAATTTCTTTTTCAATTTTTCAGTGCTTTTTCAAATACGTAACACATAACTGTTACATATATTCTGAAAGATCGCAAAATTCTGAATCTGATGGTATGAATCGCGTTCCTCTATGTTACACCGTTCTAGAGATATAACGTTTTTTATAAAAATTTTACTCCTTCAAATTTAGTGTCCGGCATTTCGCAGTACTGCAGTATATGGCAAATTACCGCACTTCTAGAATTCAAGGCGCTATATAAACCAAGTCTTTTTAAAAAATTCATATCTTCTAGAGTTTTAAAGATATCATGATATAATGTGGTATACATATAAACACCATAAAACTCTTTTTATACAAAAATTCACGAGGTTCATAAATGTTTTTTACCCTATTTTTTCATCAATTAAAATTTCTTTTTCAATTTTTCAGTGCTTTTTCAAATACGTAAGTAATAACTGTTACATATATTCTGAAAGAGCGCAACCTTCTGAATCTGATGGTATGAATCGGGTATCTCCACGTCGAACCGTTCTCGAGACATCGCTTGTGAAGTGAACAAAGATTTAACATCATGACAGAGAAAAAGCGTTTTCAAACCGTTACATCTCCTAGAGTTTTCGAGTTATCATGATGTAATTTTGTATACATAAGAACATTATAAAACTCTTTTTTTATAAAAATTAACGGTTTTACAAAAATGATTTTTATCTGGTTTTTTTCTCAAATAAAATTTCTTTTTCAATTTTTCAGTGCTTTTTCAAAAACGTAACACATAACTGTTACATATATTCTGAAAGAGCGCAATCTTTTGAATCTGATGGTATGAATCGGGTATCTCCACGTGGAACTGTTCTCGAGATATCGCTTGTGAAGTGAATAAAGATTTAACTTCATGACAGAGAAAAAGCGTTTTCAAACCGTTACATCTCCTAGAGTTTTCGAGTTATCATAATGTAATTTTGTATACATAAGAACATTATAAAACTCTTTTTTTATAAAAATTAACGGTTCTACAAAAATGATTTTTATCCGGTTTTTAACTCAAATAAAATTTCTTTTTCAATTTTTCAGTGCTTTTTCAAATACGTTACACATAACTGTTACATATATTCTGAAAGAGCGCAACTTTCTGAATCTGATGGTATGAATCCGGTATCTCCACGTCGAACCGTTCTCGAGATATCGCATGTGAAGTGAACAAAGATTTAACTTCATGATAGAGAAAAAGCGCTTTCAAACCGTTATAACTCTTAGAGTTGTCGAGTTATCATGGTGTAATTTTGTATACATAAGAACATTATAAAACTCTTTTTTTATAAAAATTAACGGTTCTACAAAAATGATTTTTATCCGGTTTTTAACTCAAATAAAATTTCTTTTTCAATTTTTCAGTGCTTTTTCAAAAACGTAACACATAACTGTTACATATATGCTGAAAGAGCGCAACCTTCTGAATCTGATGGTATGAATCGGGTATCTCCACGTCGAACCGTTCTCGAGATATCGCATGTGAAGTGAACAAAGATTTAACTTCATGATAGAGAAAAACCGTTTTCAAACCGTTATAACTCCTAGAGTTTTTAAGTTATCATGATGTAGTTTTGTATACATAAAAACATCATAAGACTCTTTTTTTAGGAAAATTAACGGTTTTTCAAAAATGATTTTACCCGGTTTTTTTCTCAATTAAAATTTCTTTTTCAATTTTTCAGTGCTTTTTCAAATACGTAACACATAACTGTTACATATATTCTGAACGATCGCAAATTTCTGAATCTGATGGTATGAATCGCGTTCCTCTATGTTACACCGTTCTAGAGATATAACGTTTTTTATAAAAATTTTACTCCTTCAAATTTAGTGTCCGGGATTTCGCAGTACTGCAGTATATGGCAAATTACCGCACTTCTAGAATTCAAGGGGCTATATAAACCAAGTCTTTTTAAAAAATTCATATCTTCTAGAGTTTTAAAGATATCATGATATAATGTGGTATACATATAAACACCATAAAACTCTTTTTATACAAAAATTCACGAGGTTCATAAATGTTTTTTACCCTATTTTTTCATCAATTAAAATTTCTTTTTCAATTTTTCAGTGCTTTTTCAAATACGTAAGTAATAACTGTTCCATATATTCTGAAAGAGCGCAACCTTCTGAATCTGATGGTATGAATCGGGTATCTCCACGTCGAACCGTTCTCGAGATATCGCTTGTGAAGTGAACAAAGATTTAACTTCATGACAGAGAAAAAGCGTTTTCAAACCGTTACATCTCCTAGAGTTTTCGAGTTATCATGATGCAATTTTGTATACATAAGAACATTATAAAACTCTTTTTTTATAAAAATTAACGGTTCTACAAAAATGATTTTTATCCGGTTTTTAACTCAAATAAAATTTCTTTTTCAATTTTTCAGTGCTTTTTCAAATACGTTACACATAACTGTTACATATATTCTGAAAGAGCGCAACTTTCTGAATCTGATGGTATGAATCGCGTATCTCCACGTCGAACCGTTCTCGAGATATCGCATGTGAAGTGAACAAAGATTTAACTTCATGATAGAGAAAAAGCGCTTTCAAACCGTTATAACTCTTAGAGTTGTCGAGTTATCATGGTGTAATTTTGTATACATAAGAACATTATAAAACTCTTTTTTTATAAAAATTAACGGTTCTACAAAAATGATTTTTATCCGGTTTTTAACTCAAATAAAATTTCTTTTTCAATTTTTCAGTGCTTTTTCAAAAACGTAACACATAACTGTTACATATATTCTGAAAGAGCGCAACCTTCTGAATCTGATGGTATGAATCGGGTATCTCCAGGTCGAACCGTTCTCGAGATATCGCATGTGAAGTAAACAAAGATTTAACTTCATGATAGAGAAAAAGCGTTTTCAAACCGTTATAACTCCTAGAGTTTTTAAGTTATCATGATGTAGTTTTGTATACATAAAAACATCATAAGACTCTTTTTTTAGGAAAATTAACGGTTTTTCAAAAATGATTTTACCCGGTTTTTTTCTCAATTAAAATTTCTTTTTCAATTTTTCAGTGCTTTTTCAAATACGTTACACATAACTGTTACATATATTCTGAAAGAGCGCAACTTTCTGAATCTGATGGTATGAATCGGGTATCTCCACGTCGAACCGTTCTCGAGATATCGCATGTGAAGTGAACAAAGATTTAACTTCATGATAGAGAAAAAGCGCTTTCAAACCGTTATAACTCTTAGAGTTGTCGAGTTATCATGGTGTAATTTTGTATACATAAGAACATTATAAATCTCTTTTTTTATAAAAATTAACGGTTTTACAAAAATGATTTTTATCCGGTTTTTAACTCAAATAAAATTTCTTTTTCAATTTTTCAGTGCTTTTTCAAAAACGTAAGACATAACTGTTACATATATTCTGAAAGAACGCAACCTTCTGAATCTGATGGTATGAATCGGGTAGCTCCACGTCGAACCGTTCTCGAAAAAACGCTTGTGAAGTGAACAAAGATTTAACTTCATGACAGAGAAAAAGCGTTTTCAAACCGTTATAATTCCTAGAGTTTTCGAGTTATCATGGTGTAATTTTGTATACATAAGAACATTATAAAACTCTTTTTATATAAAAATTAACGGTTTTACAAAAATGATTTTTATCTGGTTTTTTTCTCAAATAAAATTTCTTTTTCAATTTTTCAGTGCTTTTTCAAAAACGTAACACATAACTGTTACATATATTCTGAAAGAGCGCAATCTTCTGAATCTGATGGTATGAATCGGGTATCTCCACGTCAAACCGTTCTCGAGATATCGCTTGTGAAGTGAACAAAGATTTAACTTCATGACAGAGAAAAAGCGTTTTCAAACCGTTACATCTCCTAGAGTTTTCGAGTTATCATGATGTAATTTTGTATACATAAGAACATTATAAAACTCTTTTTTTATAAAAATTAACGGTTCTACAAAAATGATTTTTATCCGGTTTTTAACTCAAATAAAATTTCTTTTTCAATTTTTCAGTGCTTTTTCAAATACGTTACACATAACTGTTACATATATTCTGAAAGAGCGCAACTTTCTGAATCTGATGGTATGAATCCGGTATCTCCACGTCGAACCGTTCTCGAGATATCGCATGTGAAGTGAACAAAGATTTAACTTCATGATAGAGAAAAAGCGCTTTCAAACCGTTATAACTCTTAGAGTTGTCGAGTTATCATGGTGTAATTTTGTATACATAAGAACATTATAAAACTCTTTTTTTATAAAAATTAACGGTTCTACAAAAATGATTTTTATCCGGTTTTTAACTCAAATAAAATTTCTTTTTCAATTTTTCAGTGCTTTTTCAAAAACGTAACACATAACTGTTACATATATGCTGAAAGAGCGCAACCTTCTGAATCTGATGGTATGAATCGGGTATCTCCACGTCGAACCGTTCTCGAGATATCGCATGTGAAGTGAACAAAGATTTAACTTCATGATAGAGAAAAACCGTTTTCAAACCGTTATAACTCCTAGAGTTTTTAAGTTATCATGATGTAGTTTTGTATACATAAAAACATCATAAGACTCTTTTTTTAGGAAAATTAACGGTTTTTCAAAAATGATTTTACCCGGTTTTTTTCTCAATTAAAATTTCTTTTTAAATTTTTCAGTGCTTTTTCAAATACGTAACACATAACTGTTACATATATTCTGAACGATCGCAAATTTCTGAATCTGATGGTATGAATCGCGTTCCTCTATGTTACACCGTTCTAGAGATATAACGTTTTTTATAAAAATTTTACTCCTTCAAATTTAGTGTCCGGGATTTCGCAGTACTGCAGTATATGGCAAATTACCGCACTTCTAGAATTCAAGGGGCTATATAAACCAAGTCTTTTTAAAAAATTCATATCTTCTAGAGTTTTAAAGATATCATGATATAATGTGGTATACATATAAACACCATAAAACTCTTTTTATACAAAAATTCACGAGGTTCATAAATGTTTTTTACCCTATTTTTTCATCAATTAAAATTTCTTTTTCAATTTTTCAGTGCTTTTTCAAATACGTAAGTAATAACTGTTACATATATTCTGAAAGAGCGCAACCTTCTGAATCTGATGGTATGAATCGGGTATCTCCAGGTCGAACCGTTCTCGAGATATCGCATGTGAAGTAAACAAAGATTTAACTTCATGATAGAGAAAAAGCGTTTTCAAACCGTTATAACTCCTAGAGTTTTTAAGTTATCATGATGTAGTTTTGTATACATAAAAACATCATAAGACTCTTTTTTTAGGAAAATTAACGGTTTTTCAAAAATGATTTTACCCGGTTTTTTTCTCAATTAAAATTTCTTTTTCAATTTTTCAGTGCTTTTTCAAATACGTTACACATAACTGTTACATATATTCTGAAAGAGCGCAACTTTCTGAATCTGATGGTATGAATCGGGTATCTCCACGTCGAACCGTTCACGAGATATCGCATGTGAAGTGAACAAAGATTTAACTTCATGATAGAGAAAAAGCGCTTTCAAACCGTTATAACTCTTAGAGTTGTCGAGTTATCATGGTGTAATTTTGTATACATAAGAACATTATAAAACTCTTTTTTCATAAAAATTAACGGTTCTACAAAAATGATTTTTATCCGGTTTTTAACTCAAATAAAATTTCTTTTTCAATTTTTCAGTGCTTTTTCAAAAACGTAAGACATAACTGTTACATATATTCTGAAAGAACGCAACCTTCTGAATCTGATGGTATGAATCGGGTATCTCCAGGTCGAACCGTTCTCGAGATATCGCATGTGAAGTAAACAAAGATTTAACTTCATGATAGAGAAAAAGCGTTTTCAAACCGTTATAACTCCTAGAGTTTTTAAGTTATCATGATGTAGTTTTGTATACATAAAAACATCATAAGACTCTTTTTTTAGGAAAATTAACGGTTTTTCAAAAATGATTTTACCCGGTTTTTTTCTCAATTAAAATTTCTTTTTCAATTTTTCAGTGCTTTTTCAAATACGTTACACATAACTGTTACATATATTCTGAAAGAGCGCAATCTTCTGAATCTGATGGTATGAATCGGGTATCTCCACGTCAAACCGTTCTCGAGATATCGCTTGTGAAGTGAACAAAGATTTAACTTCATGACAGAGAAAAAGCGTTTTCAAACCGTTATAACTCCTAGAGTTTTCGAGTTATCATGGTGTAATTTTGTATACATAAGAACATTATAAAACTCTTTTTATATAAAAATTAACGGTTTTACAAAAATGATTTTTATCCGGTTTTTTTCTCAAATAAAATTTCTTTTTCAATTTTTCAGTGCTTTTTCAAAAACGTAACACATAACTGTTACATATATTCTGAAAGAGCGCAATCTTCTGAATCTGATGGTATGAATCGGGTATCTCCACGTCAAACCGTTCTCGAGATATCGCTTGTGAAGTGAACAAAGATTTAACTTCATGACAGAGAAAAAGCGTTTTCAAACCGTTACATCTCCTAGAGTTTTCGAGTTATCATGATGTAATTTTGTATACATAAGAACATTATAAAACTCTTTTTTTATAAAAATTAACGGTTCTACAAAAATGATTTTTATCCGGTTTTTAACTCAAATAAAATTTCTTTTTCAATTTTTCAGTGCTTTTTCAAATACGTTACACATAACTGTTACATATATTCTGAAAGAACGCAACCTTCTGAATCTGATGGTATGAATCGGGTATCTCCACGTCGAACCGTTCTCGAGATATCATATGTGAAGTGAACAAAGATTTAACTTCATGATAGAGAAAAGGCGCTTTCAAACCGTTATAACTCTTAGAGTTGTCGAGTTAACATGGTGTAATTTTGTATACATAAGAACATTATAAAACTCTTTTTATATAAAAATTAACGGTTTTACAAAAATGATTTTTATCTGGTTTTTGTCTCAAATAAAATTTCTTTTTCAATTTTTCAGTGCTTTTTCAAATACGTAACACATAACTGTTACATATATTCTGAAAGATCGCAAAATTCTGAATCTGATGGTATGAATCGCGTTCCTCTATGTTACACCGTTCTAGAGATATAACGTTTTTTATAAAAATTTTACTCCTTCAAATTTAGTGTCCGGCATTTCGCAGTACTGCAGTATATGGCAAATTACCGCACTTCTAGAATTCAAGGGGCTATATAAACCAAGTCTTTTTAAAAAATTCATATCTTCTAGAGTTTTAAAGATATCATGATATAATGTGGTATACATATAAACACCATAAAACTCTTTTTATACAAAAATTCACGAGGTTCATAAATGTTTTTTACCCTATTTTTTCATCAATTAAAATTTCTTTTTCAATTTTTCAGTGCTTTTTCAAATACGTAAGTAATAACTGTTCCATATATTCTGAAAGAGCGCAACCTTCTGAATCTGATGGTATGAATCGGGTATCTCCACGTCGAACCGTTCTCGAGATATCGCTTGTGAAGTGAACAAAGATTTAACTTCATGACAGAGAAAAAGCGTTTTCAAACCGTTACATCTCCTAGAGTTTTCGAGTTATCATGATGCAATTTTGTATACATAAGAACATTATAAAACTCTTTTTTTATAAAAATTAACGGTTCTACAAAAATGATTTTTATCCGGTTTTTAACTCAAATAAAATTTCTTTTTCAATTTTTCAGTGCTTTTTAAAATACGTTACACATAACTGTTACATATATTCTGAAAGAGCGCAACTTTCTGAATCTGATGGTATGAATCGCGTATCTCCACGTCGAACCGTTCTCGAGATATCGCATGTGAAGTGAACAAAGATTTAACTTCATGATAGAGAAAAAGCGCTTTCAAACCGTTATAACTCTTAGAGTTGTCGAGTTATCATGGTGTAATTTTGTATACATAAGAACATTATAAAACTCTTTTTTTATAAAAATTAACGGTTCTACAAAAATGATTTTTATCCGGTTTTTAACTCAAATAAAATTTCTTTTTCAATTTTTCAGTGCTTTTTCAAAAACGTAACACATAACTGTTACATATATTCTGAAAGAGCGCAACCTTCTGAATCTGATGGTATGAATCGGGTATCTCCAGGTCGAACCGTTCTCGAGATATCGCATGTGAAGTAAACAAAGATTTAACTTCATGATAGAGAAAAAGCGTTTTCAAACCGTTATAACTCCTAGAGTTTTTAAGTTATCATGATGTAGTTTTGTATACATAAAAACATCATAAGACTCTTTTTTTAGGAAAATTAACGGTTTTTCAAAAATGATTTTACCCGGTTTTTTTCTCAATTAAAATTTCTTTTTCAATTTTTCAGTGCTTTTTCAAATACGTTACACATAACTGTTACATATATTCTGAAAGAGCGCAACTTTCTGAATCTGATGGTATGAATCGGGTATCTCCACGTCGAACCATTCTCGAGATATCGCATGTGAAGTGAACAAAGATTTAACTTCATGATAGAGAAAAAGCGCTTTCAAACCGTTATAACTCTTAGAGTTGTCGAGTTATCATGGTGTAATTTTGTATACATAAGAACATTATAAATCTCTTTTTTTATAAAAATTAACGGTTTTACAAAAATGATTTTTATCCGGTTTTTAACTCAAATAAAATTTCTTTTTCAATTTTTCAGTGCTTTTTCAAAAACGTAAGACATAACTGTTACATATATTCTGAAAGAACGCAACCTTCTGAATCTGATGGTATGAATCGGGTAGCTCCACGTCGAACCGTTCTCGAAAAAACGCTTGTGAAGTGAACAAAGATTTAACTTCATGACAGAGAAAAAGCGTTTTCAAACCGTTATAATTCCTAGAGTTTTCGAGTTATCATGGTGTAATTTTGTATACATAAGAACATTATAAAACTCTTTTTATATAAAAATTAACGGTTTTACAAAAATGATTTTTATCTGGTTTTTTTCTCAAATAAAATTTCTTTTTCAATTTTTCAGTGCTTTTTCAAAAACGTAACACATAACTGTTACATATATTCTGAAAGAGCGCAATCTTCTGAATCTGATGGTATGAATCGGGTATCTCCACGTCAAACCGTTCTCGAGATATCGCTTGTGAAGTGAACAAAGATTTAACTTCATGACAGAGAAAAAGCGTTTTCAAACCGTTACATCTCCTAGAGTTTTCGAGTTATCATGATGTAATTTTGTATACATAAGAACATTATAAAACTCTTTTTTTATAAAAATTAACGGTTCTACAAAAATGATTTTTATCCGGTTTTTAACTCAAATAAAATTTCTTTTTCAATTTTTCAGTGCTTTTTCAAATACGTTACACATAACTGTTACATATATTCTGAAAGAGCGCAACTTTCTGAATCTGATGGTATGAATCCGGTATCTCCACGTCGAACCGTTCTCGAGATATCGCATGTGAAGTGAACAAAGATTTAACTTCATGATAGAGAAAAAGCGCTTTCAAACCGTTATAACTCTTAGAGTTGTCGAGTTATCATGGTGTAATTTTGTATACATAAGAACATTATAAAACTCTTTTTTTATAAAAATTAACGGTTCTACAAAAATGATTTTTATCCGGTTTTTAACTCAAATAAAATTTCTTTTTCAATTTTTCAGTGCTTTTTCAAAAACGTAACACATAACTGTTACATATATGCTGAAAGAGCGCAACCTTCTGAATCTGATGGTATGAATCGGGTATCTCCACGTCGAACCGTTCTCGAGATATCGCATGTGAAGTGAACAAAGATTTAACTTCATGATAGAGAAAAACCGTTTTCAAACCGTTATAACTCCTAGAGTTTTTAAGTTATCATGATGTAGTTTTGTATACATAAAAACATCATAAGACTCTTTTTTTAGGAAAATTAACGGTTTTTCAAAAATGATTTTACCCGGTTTTTTTCTCAATTAAAATTTCTTTTTAAATTTTTCAGTGCTTTTTCAAATACGTAACACATAACTGTTACATATATTCTGAACGATCGCAAATTTCTGAATCTGATGGTATGAATCGCGTTCCTCTATGTTACACCGTTCTAGAGATATAACGTTTTTTATAAAAATTTTACTCCTTCAAATTTAGTGTCCGGGATTTCGCAGTACTGCAGTATATGGCAAATTACCGCACTTCTAGAATTCAAGGGGCTATATAAACCAAGTCTTTTTAAAAAATTCATATCTTCTAGAGTTTTAAAGATATCATGATATAATGTGGTATACATATAAACACCATAAAACTCTTTTTATACAAAAATTCACGAGGTTCATAAATGTTTTTTACCCTATTTTTTCATCAATTAAAATTTCTTTTTCAATTTTTCAGTGCTTTTTCAAATACGTAAGTAATAACTGTTACATATATTCTGAAAGAGCGCAACCTTCTGAATCTGATGGTATGAATCGGGTATCTCCAGGTCAAACCGTTCTCGAGATATCGCATGTGAAGTAAACAAAGATTTAACTTCATGATAGAGAAAAAGCGTTTTCAAACCGTTATAACTCCTAGAGTTTTTAAGTTATCATGATGTAGTTTTGTATACATAAAAACATCATAAGACTCTTTTTTTAGGAAAATTAACGGTTTTTCAAAAATGATTTTACCCGGTTTTTTTCTCAATTAAAATTTCTTTTTCAATTTTTCAGTGCTTTTTCAAATACGTTACACATAACTGTTACATATATTCTGAAAGAGCGCAACTTTCTGAATCTGATGGTATGAATCGGGTATCTCCACGTCGAACCGTTCACGAGATATCGCATGTGAAGTGAACAAAGATTTAACTTCATGATAGAGAAAAAGCGCTTTCAAACCGTTATAACTCTTAGAGTTGTCGAGTTATCATGGTGTAATTTTGTATACATAAGAACATTATAAAACTCTTTTTTCATAAAAATTAACGGTTCTACAAAAATGATTTTTATCCGGTTTTTAACTCAAATAAAATTTCTTTTTCAATTTTTCAGTGCTTTTTCAAAAACGTAAGACATAACTGTTACATATATTCTGAAAGAACGCAACCTTCTGAATCTGATGGTATGAATCGGGTATCTCCAGGTCGAACCGTTCTCGAGATATCGCATGTGAAGTAAACAAAGATTTAACTTCATGATAGAGAAAAAGCGTTTTCAAACCGTTATAACTCCTAGAGTTTTTAAGTTATCATGATGTAGTTTTGTATACATAAAAACATCATAAGACTCTTTTTTTAGGAAAATTAACGGTTTTTCAAAAATGATTTTACCCGGTTTTTTTCTCAATTAAAATTTCTTTTTCAATTTTTCAGTGCTTTTTCAAATACGTTACACATAACTGTTACATATATTCTGAAAGAGCGCAATCTTCTGAATCTGATGGTATGAATCGGGTATCTCCACGTCAAACCGTTCTCGAGATATCGCTTGTGAAGTGAACAAAGATTTAACTTCATGACAGAGAAAAAGCGTTTTCAAACCGTTATAACTCCTAGAGTTTTCGAGTTATCATGGTGTAATTTTGTATACATAAGAACATTATAAAACTCTTTTTATATAAAAATTAACGGTTTTACAAAAATGATTTTTATCCGGTTTTTTTCTCAAATAAAATTTCTTTTTCAATTTTTCAGTGCTTTTTCAAAAACGTAAGACATAACTGTTACATATATTCTGAAAGAGCGCAATCTTCTGAATCTGATGGTATGAATCGGGTATCTCCACGTCAAACCGTTCTCGAGATATCGCTTGTGAAGTGAACAAAGATTTAACTTCATGACAGAGAAAAAGCGTTTTCAAACCGTTACATCTCCTAGAGTTTTCGAGTTATCATGATGTAATTTTGTATACATAAGAACATTATAAAACTCTTTTTTTATAAAAATTAACGGTTCTACAAAAATGATTTTTATCCGGTTTTTAACTCAAATAAATTTTCTTTTTCAATTTTTCAGTGCTTTTTCAAATACGTTACACATAACTGTTACATATATTCTGAAAGAACGCAACCTTCTGAATCTGATGGTATGAATCGGGTATCTCCACGTCGAACCGTTCTCGAGATATCATATGTGAAGTGAACAAAGATTTAACTTCATGATAGAGAAAAGGCGCTTTCAAACCGTTATAACTCCTAGAGTTTTCGAGTTATCATGGTGTAATTTTGTATACATAAGAACATTATAAAACTCTTTTTATATAAAAATTAACGGTTTTACAAAAATGATTTTTATCTGGTTTTTTTCTCAAATAAAATTTCTTTTTCAATTTTTCAGTGCTTTTTCAAATACGTAACACATAACTGTTACATATATTCTGAAAGATCGCAAAATTCTGAATCTGATGGTATGAATCGCGTTCCTCTATGTTACACCGTTCTAGAGATATAACGTTTTTTATAAAAATTTTACTCCTTCAAATTTAGTGTCCGGCATTTCGCAGTACTGCAGTTTATGGCAAATTACCGCACTTCTAAAATTCAAGGGGCTATATAAACCAAGTCTATTAAAAAAATTCATATCTTCTAGAGTTTTAAAGATATCATGATATAATGTGGTATACATATAAACACCATAAAACTCTTTTTATACAAAAATTCACGAGGTTCATAAATGTTTTTTACCCTATTTTTTCATCAATTAAAATTTCTTTTTCAATTTTTCAGTGCTTTTTCAAATACGTAAGTAATAACTGTTACATATATTCTGAAAGAGCGCAACCTTCTGAATCTGATGGTATGAATCGGGTATCTCCACGTCGAACCGTTCTCGAGATATCGCTTGTGAAGTGAACAAAGATTTAACTTCATGACAGAGAAAAAGCGTTTTCAAACCGTTACATCTCCTAGAGTTTTCGAGTTATCATGATGTAATTTTGTATACATAAGAACATTATAAAACTCTTTTTTTATAAAAATTAACGGTTTTACAAAAATGATTTTTATCTGATTTTTTTCTCAAATAAAATTTCTTTTTCAATTTTTCAGTGCTTTTTCAAAACGTAACACATAACTGGTTCATATATTCTGAAAGAGCGCAATCTTCTGAATCTGATGGTATGAATCGGGTATCTCCACGTCAAACCGTTCTCGAGATATCGCTTGTGAAGTGAACAAAGATTTAACTTCATGACAGAGAAAAAGCGTTTTCAAACCGTTACATCTCCTAGAGTTTTCGAGTTATCATGATGTAATTTTGTATACATAAGAACATTATAAAACTCTTTTTTTATAAAAATTAACGGTTCTACAAAAATGATTTTTATCCGGTTTTTAACTTAAATAAAATTTCTTTTTCAATTTTTCAGTGCTTTTTCAAATACGTTACACATAACTGTTACATATATTCTGAAAGAGCGCAACTTTCTGAATCTGATGGTATGAATCGGGTATCTCCACGTCGAACCGTTCTCGAGATATCGCATGTGAAGTGAACAAAGATTTAACTTCATGATAGAGAAAAAGCGCTTTCAAACCGTTATAACTCTTAGAGTTGTCGAGTTATCATGGTGTAATTTTGTATACATAAGAACATTATAAAACTCTTTTTTCATAAAAATTAACGGTTCTACAAAAATGATTTTTATCCGGTTTTTAACTCAAATAAAATTTCTTTTTCAATTTTTCAGTGCTTTTTCAAATACGTAAGACATAACTGTTACATACATTCTGAAAGAGCGCAATCTTCTGAATCTGATGGTATGAATCGGGTATCTCCACGTCAAACCGTTCTCGAGATATCGCTTGTGAAGTGAACAAAGATTTAACTTCATGACAGAGAAAAAGCGTTTTCAAACCGTTACATCTCCTAGAGTTTTCGAGTTATCATGATGTAATTTTGTATACATAAGAACATTATAAAACTCTTTTTTTATAAAAATTAACGGTTCTACAAAAATGATTTTTATCCGGTTTTTAACTCAAATAAATTTTCTTTTTCAATTTTTCAGTGCTTTTTCAAATACGTTACACATAACTGTTACATATATTCTGAAAGAACGCAACCTTCTGAATCTGATGGTATGAATCGGGTATCTCCACGTCGAACCGTTCTCGAGATATCATATGTGAAGTGAACAAAGATTTAACTTCATGATAGAGAAAAGGCGCTTTCAAACCGTTATAACTCCTAGAGTTTTCGAGTTATCATGGTGTAAATTTGTATACATAAGAACATTATAAAACTCTTTTTATATAAAAATTAACGGTTTTACAAAAATGATTTTTATCTGGTTTTTTTCTCAAATAAAATTTCTTTTTCAATTTTTCAGTGCTTTTTCAAATACGTAACACATAACTGTTACATATATTCTGAAAGATCGCAAAATTCTGAATCTGATGGTATGAATCGCGTTCCTCTATGTTACACCGTTCTAGAGATATAACGTTTTTTATAAAAATTTTACTCCTTCAAATTTAGTGTCCGGCATTTCGCAGTACTGCAGTTTATGGCAAATTACCGCACTTCTAAAATTCAAGGGGCTATATAAACCAAGTCTTTTTAAAAAATTCATATCTTCTAGAGTTTTAAAGATATCATGATATAATGTGGTATACATATAAACACCATAAAACTCTTTTTATACAAAAATTCACGAGGTTCATAAATGTTTTTTACCCTATTTTTTCATCAATTAAAATTTCTTTTTCAATTTTTCAGTGCTTTTTCAAATACGTAAGTAATAACTGTTACATATATTCTGAAAGAGCGCAACCTTCTGAATCTGATGGTATGAATCGGGTATCTCCACGTCGAACCGTTCTCGAGATATCGCTTGTGAAGTGAACAAAGATTTAACTTCATGACAGAGAAAAAGCGTTTTCAAACCGTTACATCTCCTAGAGTTTTCGAGTTATCATGATGTAATTTTGTATACATAAGAACATTATAAAACTCTTTTTTTATAAAAATTAACGGTTCTACAAAAATGATTTTTATCCGGTTTTTAACTCAAATAAAATTTCTTTTTCAATTTTTCAGTGCTTTTTCAAATACGTTACACATAACTGTTACATATATTCTGAAAGAACGCAACCTTCTGAATCTAATGGTATGAATCGGGTATCTCCACGTCGAACCGTTCTCGAGATATCATATGTGAAGTGAACAAAGATTTAACTTCATGATAGAGAAAAGGCGCTTTCAAACCGTTATAACTCTTAGAGTTGTCGAGTTAACATGGTGTAATTTTGTATACATAAGAACATTATAAAACTCTTTTTTCATAAAAATTAACGGTTCTACAAAAATGATTTTTATCCGGTTTTTAACTCAAATAAAATTTCTTTTTCAATTTTTCAGTGCTTTTTCAAAAACGTAAGACATAACTGTTACATTTATTCTGAAAGAACGCAACCTTCTGAATCTGATGGTATGAATCGGGTATCTCCAGGTCGAACCGTTCTCGAGATATCGCATGTGAAGTAAACAAAGATTTAACTTCATGATAGAGAAAAAGCGTTTTCAAACCGTTATAACTCCTAGAGTTTTTAAGTTATCATGATGTAGTTTTGTATACATAAAAACATCATAAGACTCTTTTTTTAGGAAAATTAACGGTTTTTCAAAAATGATTTTACCCGGTTTTTTTCTCAATTAAAATTTCTTTTTCAATTTTTCAGTGCTTTTTCAAATACGTTACACATAACTGTTACATATATTCTGAAAGAGCGCAACTTTCTGAATCTGATGGTATGAATCGGGTATCTCCACGTCGAACCGTTCTCGAGATATCGCATGTGAAGTGAACAAAGATTTAACTTCATGATAGAGAAAAAGCGCTTTCAAACCGTTATAACTCTTAGAGTTGTCGAGTTATCATGGTGTAATTTTGTATACATAAGAACATTATAAAACTCTTTTTTCATAAAAATTAACGGTTCTACAAAAATGATTTTTATCCGGTTTTTAACTCAAATAAAATTTCTTTTTCAATTTTTCAGTGCTTTTTCAAATACGTAAGACATAACTGTTACATATATTCTGAAAGAGCGCAATCTTCTGAATCTGATGGTATGAATCGGGTATCTCCACGTCGAACCGTTCTCGAGATATCATATGTGAAGTGAACAAAGATTTAACTTCATGATAGAGAAAAGGCGCTTTCAAACCGTTATAACTCTTAGAGTTGTCGAGTTAACATGGTGTAATTTTGTATACATAAGAACATTATAAAACTCTTTTTTTATAAAAATTAACGGTTCTACAAAAATGATTTTTATCCGGTTTTTAACCCAAATAAAATTTCTTTTTCAATTTTTCAGTGCTTTTTCAAATACGTAAGACATAACTGTTACATATATTCTGAAAGAGCGCAACCTTCTGAATCTGATGGTATGAATCGGGTATCTCCACGTCGAACCGTTCTCGAGATATCATATGTGAAGTGAACAAAGATTTAACTTCATGATAGAGAAAAGGCGCTTTCAAACCGTTATAACTCTTAGAGTTGTCGAGTTAACATGGTGTAATTTTGTATACATAAGAACATTATAAAACTCTTTTTTTATAAAAATTAACGGTTCTACAAAAATGATTTTTATCCGGTTTTTAACTCAAATAAAATTTCTTTTTCAATTTTTCAGTGCTTTTTCAAATACGTAAGACATAACTGTTACATATATTCTGAAAGAACGCAACCTTCTGAATCTGATGGTATGAATCGGGTATCTCCACGTCGAACCGTTCTCGAGATATCGCTTGTGAAGTGAACAAAGATTTAACTTCATGACAGAGAAAAAGCGTTTTCAAACCGTTATAACTCCTAGAGTTTTCGAGTTATCATGGTGTAATTTTGTATACATAAGAACATTATAAAACTCTTTTTATATAAAAATTAACGGTTTTACAAAAATGATTTTTATCTGGTTTTTTTCTTAAATAAAATTTATTTTTCAATTTTTCAGTGCTTTTTCAAATACGTAACACATAACTGTTACATATATTCTGAAAGATCGCAAAATTCTGAATCTGATGGTATGAATCGCGTTCCTCTATGTTACACCGTTCTAGAGATATAACGTTTTTTATAAAAATTTTACTCCTTCAAATTTAGTGTCCGGCATTTCGCAGTACTGCAGTATATGGCAAATTACCGCACTTCTAAAATTCAAGGGGCTATATAAACCAAGTCTTTTTAAAAAATTCATATCTTCTAGAGTTTTAAAGATATCATGATATAATGTGGTATACATATAAACACCATAAAACTCTTTTTATACAAAAATTCACGAGGTTCATAAATGTTTTTTACCCTATTTTTTCATCAATTAAAATTTCTTTTTCAATTTTTCAGTGCTTTTTCAAATACGTAAGTAATAACTGTTACATATATTCTGAAAGAGCGCAACCTTCTGAATCTGATGGTATGAATCGGGTATCTCCACGTCGAACCGTTCTCGAGATATCGCTTGTGAAGTGAATAAAGATTTAACTTCATGACAGAGAAAAAGCGTTTTCAAACCGTTACATCTCCTAGAGTTTTCGAGTTATCATAATGTAATTTTGTATACATAAGAACATTATAAAACTCTTTTTTTATAAAAATTAACGGTTCTACAAAAATGATTTTTATCCGGTTTTTAACTCAAATAAAATTTCTTTTTCAATTTTTCAGTGCTTTTTCAAATACGTTACACATAACTGTTACATATATTCTGAAAGAGCGCAATCTTCTGAATCTGATGGTATGAATCGGGTATCTCCACGTCAAACCGTTCTCGAGATATCGCTTGTGAAGTGAACAAAGATTTAACTTCATGACAGAGAAAAAGCGTTTTCAAACCGTTACATCTCCTAGAGTTTTCGAGTTATCATGATGTAATTTTGTATACATAAGAACATTATAAAACTCTTTTTTTATAAAAATTAACGGTTCTACAAAAATGATTTTTATCCGGTTTTTAACTCAAATAAAATTTCTTTTTCAATTTTTCAGTGCTTTTTCAAATACGTTACACATAACTGTTACATATATTCTGAAAGAACGCAACTTTCTGAATCTGATGGTATGAATCGGGTATCTCCACGTCGAACCGTTCTCGAGATATCGCATGTGAAGTGAACAAAGATTTAACTTCATGATAGAGAAAAAGCGCTTTCAAACCGTTATAACTCTTAGAGTTGTCGAGTTATCATGGTGTAATTTTGTATACATAAGAACATTATAAAACTCTTTTTTCATAAAAATTAACGGTTCTACAAAAATGATTTTTATCCGGTTTTTAACTCAAATAAAATTTCTTTTTCAATTTTTCAGTGCTTTTTCAAAAACGTAAGACATAACTGTTACATATATTCTGAAAGAACGCAACCTTCTGAATCTGATGGTATGAATCGGGTATCTCCAGGTCGAACCGTTCTCGAGATATCGCATGTGAAGTAAACAAAGATTTAACTTCATGATAGAGAAAAAGCGTTTTCAAACCGTTATAACTCCTAGAGTTTTTAAGTTATCATGATGTAGTTTTGTATACATAAAAACATCATAAGACTCTTTTTTTAGGAAAATTAACGGTTTTTCAAAAATGATTTTACCCGGTTTTTTTCTCAATTAAAATTTCTTTTTCAATTTTTCAGTGCTTTTTCAAATACGTTACACATAACTGTTACATATATTCTGAAAGAGCGCAACTTTCTGAATCTGATGGTATGAATCGGGTATCTCCACGTCGAACCGTTCTCGAGATATCGCATGTGAAGTGAACAAAGATTTAACTTCATGATAGAGAAAAAGCGCTTTCAAACCGTTATAACTCTTAGAGTTGTCGAGTTATCATGGTGTAATTTTGTATACATAAGAACATTATAAAACTCTTTTTTCATAAAAATTAACGGTTCTACAAAAATGATTTTTATCCGGTTTTTAACTCAAATAAAATTTCTTTTTCAATTTTTCAGTGCTTTTTCAAATACGTAAGACATAACTGTTACATACATTCTGAAAGAGCGCAATCTTCTGAATCTGATGGTATGAATCGGGTATCTCCACGTCAAACCGTTCTCGAGATATCGCTTGTGAAGTGAACAAAGATTTAACTTCATGACAGAGAAAAAGCGTTTTCAAACCGTTACATCTCCTAGAGTTTTCGAGTTATCATGATGTAATTTTGTATACATAAGAACATTATAAAACTCTTTTTTTATAAAAATTAACGGTTCTACAAAAATGATTTTTATCCGGTTTTTAACTCAAATAAATTTTCTTTTTCAATTTTTCAGTGCTTTTTCAAATACGTTACACATAACTGTTACATATATTCTGAAAGAACGCAACCTTCTGAATCTGATGGTATGAATCGGGTATCTCCACGTCGAACCGTTCTCGAGATATCATATGTGAAGTGAACAAAGATTTAACTTCATGATAGAGAAAAGGCGCTTTCAAACCGTTATAACTCCTAGAGTTTTCGAGTTATCATGGTGTAAATTTGTATACATAAGAACATTATAAAACTCTTTTTATATAAAAATTAACGGTTTTACAAAAATGATTTTTATCTGGTTTTTTTCTCAAATAAAATTTCTTTTTCAATTTTTCAGTGCTTTTTCAAATACGTAACACATAACTGTTACATATATTCTGAAAGATCGCAAAATTCTGAATCTGATGGTATGAATCGCGTTCCTCTATGTTACACCGTTCTAGAGATATAACGTTTTTTATAAAAATTTTACTCCTTCAAATTTAGTGTCCGGCATTTCGCAGTACTGCAGTTTATGGCAAATTACCGCACTTCTAAAATTCAAGGGGCTATATAAACCAAGTCTTTTTAAAAAATTCATATCTTCTAGAGTTTTAAAGATATCATGATATAATGTGGTATACATATAAACACCATAAAACTCTTTTTATACAAAAATTCACGAGGTTCATAAATGTTTTTTACCCTATTTTTTCATCAATTAAAATTTCTTTTTCAATTTTTCAGTGCTTTTTCAAATACGTAAGTAATAACTGTTACATATATTCTGAAAGAGCGCAACCTTCTGAATCTGATGGTATGAATCGGGTATCTCCACGTCGAACCGTTCTCGAGATATCGCTTGTGAAGTGAACAAAGATTTAACTTCATGACAGAGAAAAAGCGTTTTCAAACCGTTACATCTCCTAGAGTTTTCGAGTTATCATGATGTAATTTTGTATACATAAGAACATTATAAAACTCTTTTTTTATAAAAATTAACGGTTCTACAAAAATGATTTTTATCCGGTTTTTAACTCAAATAAAATTTCTTTTTCAATTTTTCAGTGCTTTTTCAAATACGTTACACATAACTGTTACATATATTCTGAAAGAACGCAACCTTCTGAATCTGATGGTATGAATCGGGTATCTCCACGTCGAACCGTTCTCGAGATATCATATGTGAAGTGAACAAAGATTTAACTTCATGATAGAGAAAAGGCGCTTTCAAACCGTTATAACTCTTAGAGTTGTCGAGTTAACATGGTGTAATTTTGTATACATAAGAACATTATAAAACTCTTTTTTCATAAAAATTAACGGTTCTACAAAAATGATTTTTATCCGGTTTTTAACTCAAATAAAATTTCTTTTTCAATTTTTCAGTGCTTTTTCAAAAACGTAAGACATAACTGTTACATATATTCTGAAAGAACGCAACCTTCTGAATCTGATGGTATGAATCGGGTATCTCCAGGTCGAACCGTTCTCGAGATATCGCATGTGAAGTAAACAAAGATTTACCTTCATGATAGAGAAAAAGCGTTTTCAAACCGTTATAACTCCTAGAGTTTTTAAGTTATCATGATGTAGTTTTGTATACATAAAAACATCATAAGACTCTTTTTTTAGGAAAATTAACGGTTTTTCAAAAATGATTTTACCCGGTTTTTTTCTCAATTAAAATTTCTTTTTCAATTTTTCAGTGCTTTTTCAAATACGTTACACATAACTGTTACATATATTCTGAAAGAGCGCAACTTTCTGAATCTGATGGTATGAATCGGGTATCTCCACGTCGAACCGTTCTCGAGATATCGCATGTGAAGTGAACAAAGATTTAACTTCATGATAGAGAAAAAGCGCTTTCAAACCGTTATAACTCTTAGAGTTGTCGAGTTATCATGGTGTAATTTTGTATACATAAGAACATTATAAAACTCTTTTTTCATAAAAATTAACGGTTCTACAAAAATGATTTTTATCCGGTTTTTAACTCAAATAAAATTTCTTTTTCAATTTTTCAGTGCTTTTTCAAATACGTAAGACATAACTGTTACATATATTCTGAAAGAGCGCAATCTTCTGAATCTGATGGTATGAATCGGGTATCTCCACGTCGAACCGTTCTCGAGATATCATATGTGAAGTGAACAAAGATTTAACTTCATGATAGAGAAAAGGCGCTTTCAAACCGTTATAACTCTTAGAGTTGTCGAGTTAACATGGTGTAATTTTGTATACATAAGAACATTATAAAACTCTTTTTTTATAAAAATTAACGGTTCTACAAAAATGATTTTTATCCGGTTTTTAACTCAAATAAAATTTCTTTTTCAATTTTTCAGTGCTTTTTCAAATACGTAAGACATAACTGTTACATATATTCTGAAAGAGCGCAACCTTCTGAATCTGATGGTATGAATCGGGTATCTCCACGTCGAACCGTTCTCGAGATATCGCTTGTGAAGTGAACAAAGATTTAACTTCATGACAGAGAAAAAGCGTTTTCAAACCGTTATAACTCCTAGAGTTTTCGAGTTATCATGGTGTAATTTTGTATACATAAGAACATTATAAAACTCTTTTTATATAAAAATTAACGGTTTTACAAAAATGATTTTTATCTGGTTTTTTTCTTAAATAAAATTTATTTTTCAATTTTTCAGTGCTTTTTCAAATACGTAACACATAACTGTTACATATATTCTGAAAGATCGCAAAATTCTGAATCTGATGGTATGAATCGCGTTCCTCTATGTTACACCGTTCTAGAGATATAACGTTTTTTATAAAAATTTTACTCCTTCAAATTTAGTGTCCGGCATTTCGCAGTACTGCAGTATATGGCAAATTACCGCACTTCTAAAATTCAAGGGGCTATATAAACCAAGTCTTTTTAAAAAATTCATATCTTCTAGAGTTTTAAAGATATCATGATATAATGTGGTATACATATAAACACCATAAAACTCTTTTTATACAAAAATTCACGAGGTTCATAAATGTTTTTTACCCTATTTTTTCATCAATTAAAATTTCTTTTTCAATTTTTCAGTGCTTTTTCAAATACGTAAGTAATAACTGTTACATATATTCTGAAAGAGCGCAACCTTCTGAATCTGATGGTATGAATCGGGTATCTCCACGTCGAACCGTTCTCGAGATATCGCTTGTGAAGTGAATAAAGATTTAACTTCATGACAGAGAAAAAGCGTTTTCAAACCGTTACATCTCCTAGAGTTTTCGAGTTATCATAATGTAATTTTGTATACATAAGAACATTATAAAACTCTTTTTTTATAAAAATTAACGGTTCTACAAAAATGATTTTTATCCGGTTTTTAACTCAAATAAAATTTCTTTTTCAATTTTTCAGTGCTTTTTCAAATACGTTACACATAACTGTTACATATATTCTGAAAGAGCGCAATCTTCTGAATCTGATGGTATGAATCGGGTATCTCCACGTCAAACCGTTCTCGAGATATCGCTTGTGAAGTGAACAAAGATTTAACTTCATGACAGAGAAAAAGCGTTTTCAAACCGTTATAACTCCTAGAGTTTTCGAGTTATCATGGTGTAATTTTGTATACATAAGAACATTATAAAACTCTTTTTATATAAAAATTAACGGTATTACAAAAATGATTTTTATCCGGTTTTTTTCTCAAATAAAATTTCTTTTTCAATTTTTCAGTGCTTTTTCAAATACGTAACACATAACTGTTACATATATTCTGAAAGATCGCAAAATTCTGAATCTGATGGTATGAATCGCGTTCCTCTATGTTACACCGTTCTAGAGATATAACGTTTTTTATAAAAATTTTACTCCTTCAAATTTAGTGTCCGGCATTTCGCAGTACTGCAGTATATGGCAAATTACCGCACTTCTAAAATACAAGGGGCTATATAAACCAAGTCTTTTTAAAAAATTCATATCTTCTAGAGTTTTAAAGATATCATGATATAATGTGGTATACATATAAACACCATAAAACTCTTTTTATACAAAAATTCACGAGGTTCATAAATGTTTTTTACCCTATTTTTTCATCAATTAAAATTTCTTTTTCAATTTTTCAGTGCTTTTTCAAATACGTAAGTAATAACTGTTACATATATTCTGAAAGAGCGCAACCTTCTGAATCTGATGGTATGAATCGGGTATCTCCACGTCGAACCGTTCTCGAGATATCGCTTGTGAAGTGAATAAAGATTTAACTTCATGACAGAGAAAAAGCGTTTTCAAACCGTTACATCTCCTAGAGTTTTCGAGTTATCATAATGTAATTTTGTATACATAAGAACATTATAAAACTCTTTTTTTATAAAAATTAACGGTTCTACAAAAATGATTTTTATCCGGTTTTTAACTCAAATACAATTTCTTTTTCAATTTTTCAGTGCTTTTTCAAATACGTTACACATAACTGTTACATATATTCTGAAAGAGCGCAATCTTCTGAATCTGATGGTATGAATCGGGTATCTCCACGTCAAACCGTTCTCGAGATATCGCTTGTGAAGTGAACAAAGATTTAACTTCATGACAGAGAAAAAGCGTTTTCAAACCGTTATAACTCCTAGAGTTTTCGAGTTATCATGGTGTAATTTTGTATACATAAGAACATTATAAAACTCTTTTTATATAAAAATTAACGGTTTTACAAAAATGATTTTTATCCGGTTTTTTTCTCAAATAAAATTTCTTTTTCAATTTTTCAGTGCTTTTTCAAAAACGTAACACATAACTGTTACATATATTCTGAAAGAGCGCAACCTTCTGAATCTGATGGTATGAATCGGGTATCTCCAGGTCGAACCGTTCTCGAGATATCGCATGTGAAGTAAACAAAGATTTAACTTCATGATAGAGAAAAAGCGTTTTCAAACCGTTATAACTCCTAGAGTTTTTAAGTTATCATGATGTAGTTTTGTATACATAAAAACATCATAAGACTCTTTTTTTAGGAAAATTAACGGTTTTTCAAAAATGATTTTACCCGGTTTTTTTCTCAATTAAAATTTCTTTTTCAATTTTTCAGTGCTTTTTCAAATACGTTACACATAACTGTTACATATATTCTGAAAGAGCGCAACTTTCTGAATCTAATGGTATGAATCGGGTATCTCCACGTCGAACCGTTCTCGAGATATCGCATGTGAAGTGAACAAAGATTTAACTTCATGATAGAGAAAAAGCGCTTTCAAACCGTTATAACTCTTAGAGTTGTCGAGTTATCATGGTGTAATTTTGTATACATAAGAACATTATAAAACTCTTTTTTCATAAAAATTAACGGTTCTACAAAAATGATTTTTATCCGGTTTTTAACTCAAATAAAATTTCTTTTTCAATTTTTCAGTGCTTTTTCAAATACGTAAGACATAACTGTTACATTTATTCTGAAAGAGCGCAATCTTCTGAATCTGATGGTATGAATCGGGTATCTCCACGTCAAACCGTTCTCGAGATATCGCTTGTGAAGTGAACAAAGATTTAACTTCATGACAGAGAAAAAGCGTTTTCAAACCGTTACATCTCCTAGAGTTTTCGAGTTATCATGATGTAATTTTGTATACATAAGAACATTATAAAACTCTTTTTTTATAAAAATTAACGGTTCTACAAAAATGATTTTTATCCGGTTTTTAACTCAAATAAAATTTCTTTTTCAATTTTTCAGTGCTTTTTCAAATACGTTACACATAACTGTTACATATTCTGAAAGAACGCAACCTTCTGAATCTGATGGTATGAATCGGGTATCTCCACGTCGAACCGTTCTCGAGATATCATATGTGAAGTGAACAAAGATTTAACTTCATGATAGAGAAAAGGCGCTTTCAAACCGTTATAACTCTTAGAGTTGTCGAGTTAACATGGTGTAATTTTGTATACATAAGAACATTATAAAACTCTTTTTTTATAAAAATTAACGGTTCTACAAAAATGATTTTTATCCGGTTTTTAACCCAAATAAAATTTCTTTTTCAATTTTTCAGTGCTTTTTCAAATACGTAAGACATAACTGTTACATATATTCTGAAAGAGCGCAACCTTCTGAATCTGATGGTATGAATCGGGTATCTCCACGTCGAACCGTTCTCGAGATATCATATGTGAAGTGAACAAAGATTTAACTTCATGATAGAGAAAAGGCGCTTTCAAACCGTTATAACTCTTAGAGTTGTCGAGTTAACATGGTGTAATTTTGTATACATAAGAACATTATAAAACTCTTTTTTTTATAAAAATTAACGGTTCTACAAAAATGATTTTTATCCGGTTTTTAACTCAAATAAAATTTCTTTTTCAATTTTTCAGTGCTTTTTCAAATACGTAAGACATAACTGTTACATATATTCTGAAAGAGCGCAACCTTCTGAATCTGATGGTATGAATCGGGTATCTCCACGTCGAACCGTTCTCGAGATATCGCTTGTGAAGTGAACAAAGATTTAACTTCATGACAGAGAAAAAGCGTTTTCAAACCGTTATAACTCCTAGAGTTTTCGAGTTATCATGGTGTAATTTTGTATACATAAGAACATTATAAAACTCTTTTTATATAAAAATTAACGGTTTTACAAAAATGATTTTTATCTGGTTTTTTTCTTAAATAAAATTTATTTTTCAATTTTTCAGTGCTTTTTCAAATACGTAACACATAACTGTTACATATATTCTGAAAGATCGCAAAATTCTGAATCTGATGGTATGAATCGCGTTCCTCTATGTTACACCGTTCTAGAGATATAACGTTTTTTATAAAAATTTTACTCCTTCAAATTTAGTGTCCGGCATTTCGCAGTACTGCAGTATATGGCAAATTACCGCACTTCTAAAATTCAAGGGGCTATATAAACCAAGTCTTTTTAAAAAATTCATATCTTCTAGAGTTTTAAAGATATCATGATATAATGTGGTATACATATAAACACCATAAAACTCTTTTTATACAAAAATTCACGAGGTTCATAAATGTTTTTTACCCTATTTTTTCATCAATTAAAATTTCTTTTTCAATTTTTCAGTGCTTTTTCAAATACGTAAGTAATAACTGTTACATATATTCTGAAAGAGCGCAACCTTCTGAATCTGATGGTATGAATCGGGTATCTCCACGTCGAACCGTTCTCGAGATATCGCTTGTGAAGTGAATAAAGATTTAACTTCATGACAGAGAAAAAGCGTTTTCAAACCGTTACATCTCCTAGAGTTTTCGAGTTATCATAATGTAATTTTGTATACATAAGAACATTATAAAACTCTTTTTTTATAAAAATTAACGGTTCTACAAAAATGATTTTTATCCGGTTTTTAACTCAAATAAAATTTCTTTTTCAATTTTTCAGTGCTTTTTCAAATACGTTACACATAACTGTTACATATATTCTGAAAGAGCGCAATCTTCTGAATCTGATGGTATGAATCGGGTATCTCCACGTCAAACCGTTCTCGAGATATCGCTTGTGAAGTGAACAAAGATTTAACTTCATGACAGAGAAAAAGCGTTTTCAAACCGTTATAACTCCTAGAGTTTTCGAGTTATCATGGTGTAATTTTGTATACATAAGAACATTATAAAACTCTTTTTATATAAAAATTAACGGTTTTACAAAAATGATTTTTATCCGGTTTTTTTCTCAAATAAAATTTCTTTTTCAATTTTTCAGTGCTTTTTCAAAAACGTAACACATAACTGTTACATATATTCTGAAAGAGCGCAACCTTCTGAATCTGATGGTATGAATCGGGTATCTCCAGGTCGAACCGTTCTCGAGATATAGCATGTGAAGTAAACAAAGATTTAACTTCATGATAGAGAAAAAGCGTTTTCAAACCGTTATAACTCCTAGAGTTTTTAAGTTATCATGATGTAGTTTTGTATACATAAAAACATCATAAGACTCTTTTTTTAGGAAAATTAACGGTTTTTCAAAAATGATTTTACCCGGTTTTTTTCTCAATTAAAATTTCTTTTTCAATTTTTCAGTGCTTTTTCAAATACGTTACACATAACTGTTACATATATTCTGAAAGAGCGCAACTTTCTGAATCTGATGGTATGAATCGGGTATCTCCACGTCAAACCGTTCTCGAGATATCGCTTGTGAAGTGAACAAAGATTTAACTTCATGACAGAGAAAAAGCGTTTTCAAACCGTTATAACTCCTAGAGTTTTCGAGTTATCATGGTGTAATTTTGTATACATAAGAACATTATAAAACTCTTTTTATATAAAAATTAACGGTTTTACAAAAATGATTTTTATCCGGTTTTTTTCTCAAATAAAATTTCTTTTTCAATTTTTCAGTGCTTTTTCAAAAACGTAACACATAACTGTTACATATATTCTGAAAGAGCGCAACCTTCTGAATCTGATGGTATGAATCGGGTATCTCCAGGTCGAACCGTTCTCGAGATATAGCATGTGAAGTAAACAAAGATTTAACTTCATGATAGAGAAAAAGCGTTTTCAAACCGTTATAACTCCTAGAGTTTTTAAGTTATCATGATGTAGTTTTGTATACATAAAAACATCATAAGACTCTTTTTTTAGGAAAATTAACGGTTTTTCAAAAATGATTTTACCCGGTTTTTTTCTCAATTAAAATTTCTTTTTCAATTTTTCAGTGCTTTTTCAAATACGTTACACATAACTGTTACATATATTCTGAAAGAGCGCAACTTTCTGAATCTGATGGTATGAATCGGGTATCTCCACGTCGAACCGTTCTCGAGATATCGCATGTGAAGTGAACAAAGATTTAACTTCATGATAGAGAAAAAGCGCTTTCAAACCGTTATAACTCTTAGAGTTGTCGAGTTATCATGGTGTAATTTTGTATACATAAGAACATTATAAAACTCTTTTTTCATAAAAATTAACGGTTCTACAAAAATGATTTTTATCCGGTTTTTAACTCAAATAAAATTTCTTTTTCAATTTTTCAGTGCTTTTTCAAATACGTAAGACATAACTGTTACATTTATTCTGAAAGAGCGCAATCTTCTGAATCTGATGGTATGAATCGGGTATCTCCACGTCGAACCGTTCTCGAGATATCATATGTGAAGTGAACAAAGATTTAACTTCATGATAGAGAAAAGGCGCTTTCAAACCGTTATAACTCTTAGAGTTGTCGAGTTAACATGGTGTAATTTTGTATACATAAGAACATTATAAAACTCTTTTTTTATAAAAATTAACGGTTCTACAAAAATGATTTTTATCCGGTTTTTAACCCAAATAAAATTTCTTTTTCAATTTTTTAGTGCTTTTTCAAATACGTAAGACATAACTGTTACATATATTCTGAAAGAGCGCAACCTTCTGAATCTGATGGTATGAATCGGGTATCTCCACGTCGAACCGTTCTCGAGATATCATATGTGAAGTGAACAAAGATTTAACTTCATGATAGAGAAAAGGCGCTTTCAAACCGTTATAACTCTTAGAGTTGTCGAGTTAACATGGTGTAATTTTGTATACATAAGAACATTATAAAACTCTTTTTTTATAAAAATTAACGGTTCTACAAAAATGATTTTTATCCGGTTTTTAACTCAAATAAAATTTCTTTTTCAATTTTTCAGTGCTTTTTCAAATACGTAAGACATAACTGTTACATATATTCTGAAAGAGCGCAACCTTCTGAATCTGATGGTATGAATCGGGTATCTCCACGTCGAACCGTTCTCGAGATATCGCTTAGAAGTGAACAAAGATTTAACTTCATGACAGAGAAAAAGCGTTTTCAAACCGTTATAACTCCTAGAGTTTTCGAGTTATCATGGTGTAATTTTGTATACATAAGAACATTATAAAACTCTTTTTATATAAAAATTAACGGTTTTACAAAAATGATTTTTATCTGGTTTTTTTCTTAAATAAAATTTCTTTTTCAATTTTTCAGTGCTTTTTCAAATACGTAACACATAACTGTTACATATATTCTGAAAGATCGCAAAATTCTGAATCTGATGGTATGAATCGCGTTCCTCTATGTTACACCGTTCTAGAGATATAACGTTTTTTATAAAAATTTTACTCCTTCAAATTTAGTGTCCGGCATTTCGCAGTACTGCAGTATATGGCAAATTACCGCACTTCTAAAATTCAAGGGGCTATATAAACCAAGTCTTTTTAAAAAATTCATATCTTCTAGAGTTTTAAAGATATCATGATATAATGTGGTATACATATAAACACCATAAAACTCTTTTTATACAAAAATTCACGAGGTTCATAAATGTTTTTTACCCTATTTTTTCATCAATTAAAATTTCTTTTTCAATTTTTCAGTGCTTTTTCAAATACGTAAGTAATAACTGTTACATATATTCTGAAAGAGCGCAACCTTCTGAATCTGATGGTATGAATCGGGTATCTCCACGTCGAACCGTTCTCGAGATATCGCTTGTGAAGTGAATAAAGATTTAACTTCATGACAGAGAAAAAGCGTTTTCAAACCGTTACATCTCCTAGAGTTTTCGAGTTATCATAATGTAATTTTGTATACATAAGAACATTATAAAACTCTTTTTTTATAAAAATTAACGGTTCTACAAAAATGATTTTTATCCGGTTTTTAACTCAAATAAAATTTCTTTTTCAATTTTTCAGTGCTTTTTCAAATACGTTACACATAACTGTTACATATATTCTGAAAGAGCGCAATCTTCTGAATCTGATGGTATGAATCGGGTATCTCCACGTCAAACCGTTCTCGAGATATCGCTTGTGAAGTGAACAAAGATTTAACTTCATGACAGAGAAAAAGCGTTTTCAAACCGTTATAACTCCTAGAGTTTTCGAGTTATCATGGTGTAATTTTGTATACATAAGAACATTATAAAACTCTTTTTATATAAAAATTAACGGTTTTACAAAAATGATTTTTATCCGGTTTTTTTCTCAAATAAAATTTCTTTTTCAATTTTTCAGTGCTTTTTCAAAAACGTAACACATAACTGTTACATATATTCTGAAAGAGCGCAACCTTCTGAATCTGATGGTATGAATCGGGTATCTCCAGGTCGAACCGTTCTCGAGATATAGCATGTGAAGTAAACAAAGATTTAACTTCATGATAGAGAAAAAGCGTTTTCAAACCGTTATAACTCCTAGAGTTTTTAAGTTATCATGATGTAGTTTTGTATACATAAAAACATCATAAGACTCTTTTTTTAGGAAAATTAACGGTTTTTCAAAAATGATTTTACCCGGTTTTTTTCTCAATTAAAATTTCTTTTTCAATTTTTCAGTGCTTTTTCAAATACGTTACACATAACTGTTACATATATTCTGAAAGAGCGCAACTTTCTGAATCTGATGGTATGAATCGGGTATCTCCACGTCAAACCGTTCTCGAGATATCGCTTGTGAAGTGAACAAAGATTTAACTTCATGACAGAGAAAAAGCGTTTTCAAACCGTTACATCTCCTAGAGTTTTCGAGTTATCATGATGTAATTTTGTATACATAAGAACATTATAAAACTCTTTTTTTATAAAAATTAACGGTTCTACAAAAATGATTTTTATCCGGTTTTTAACTCAAATAAAATTTCTTTTTCAATTTTTCAGTGCTTTTTCAAATACGTTACACATAACTGTTACATATATTCTGAAAGAACGCAACCTTCTGAATCTGATGGTATGAATCGGGTATCTCCACGTCGAACCGTTCTCGAGATATCATATGTGAAGTGAACAAAGATTTAACTTCATGATAGAGAAAAGGCGCTTTCAAACCGTTATAACTCTTAGAGTTGTCGAGTTAACATGGTGTAATTTTGTATACATAAGAACATTATAAAACTCTTTTTTTATAAAAATTAACGGTTCTACAAAAATGATTTTTATCCGGTTTTTAACCCAAATAAAATTTCTTTTTCAATTTTTCAGTGCTTTTTCAAATACGTAAGACATAACTGTTACATATATTCTGAAAGAGCGCAACCTTCTGAATCTGATGGTATGAATCGGGTATCTCCACGTCGAACCGTTCTCGAGATATCATATGTGAAGTGAACAAAGATTTAACTTCATGATAGAGAAAAGGCGCTTTCAAACCGTTATAACTCTTAGAGTTGTCGAGTTAACATGGTGTAATTTTGTATACATAAGAACATTATAAAACTCTTTTTTTATAAAAATTAACGGTTCTACAAAAATGATTTTTATCCGGTTTTTAACTCAAATAAAATTTCTTTTTCAATTTTTCAGTGCTTTTTCAAATACGTAAGACATAACTGTTACATATATTCTGAAAGAGCGCAACCTTCTGAATCTGATGGTATGAATCGGGTATCTCCACGTCGAACCGTTCTCGAGATATCGCTTGTGAAGTGAACAAAGATTTAACTTCATGACAGAGAAAAAGCGTTTTCAAACCGTTATAACTCCTAGAGTTTTCGAGTTATCATGGTGTAATTTTGTATACATAAGAACATTATAAAACTCTTTTTATATAAAAATTAACGGTTTTACAAAAATGATTTTTATCTGGTTTTTTTCTTAAATAAAATTTATTTTTCAATTTTTCAGTGCTTTTTCAAATACGTAACACATAACTGTTACATATATTCTGAAAGATCGCAAAATTCTGAATCTGATGGTATGAATCGCGTTCCTCTATGTTACACCGTTCTAGAGATATAACGTTTTTTATAAAAATTTTACTCCTTCAAATTTAGTGTCCGGCATTTCGCAGTACTGCAGTATATGGCAAATTACCGCACTTCTAAAATTCAAGGGGCTATATAAACCAAGTCTTTTTAAAAAATTCATATCTTCTAGAGTTTTAAAGATATCATGATATAATGTGGTATACATATAAACACCATAAAACTCTTTTTATACAAAAATTCACGAGGTTCATAAATGTTTTTTACCCTATTTTTTCATCAATTAAAATTTCTTTTTCAATTTTTCAGTGCTTTTTCAAATACGTAAGTAATAACTGTTACATATATTCTGAAAGAGCGCAACATTCTGAATCTGATGGTATGAATCGGGTATCTCCACGTCGAACCGTTCTCGAGATATCGCTTGTGAAGTGAATAAAGATTTAACTTCATGACAGAGAAAAAGCGTTTTCAAACCGTTACATCTCCTAGAGTTTTCGAGTTATCATAATGTAATTTTGTATACATAAGAACATTATAAAACTCTTTTTTTATAAAAATTAACGGTTCTACAAAAATGATTTTTATCCGGTTTTTAACTCAAATAAAATTTCTTTTTCAATTTTTCAGTGCTTTTTCAAATACGTTACACATAACTGTTACATATATTCTGAAAGAGCGCAATCTTCTGAATCTGATGGTATGAATCGGGTATCTCCACGTCAAACCGTTCTCGAGATATCGCTTGTGAAGTGAACAAAGATTTAACTTCATGACAGAGAAAAAGCGTTTTCAAACCGTTATAACTCCTAGAGTTTTCGAGTTATCATGGTGTAATTTTGTATACATAAGAACATTATAAAACTCTTTTTATATAAAAATTAACGGTTTTACAAAAATGATTTTTATCCGGTTTTTTTCTCAAATAAAATTTCTTTTTCAATTTTTCAGTGCTTTTTCAAAAACGTAACACATAACTGTTACATATATTCTGAAAGAGCGCAACCTTCTGAATCTGATGGTATGAATCGGGTATCTCCAGGTCGAACCGTTCTCGAGATATAGCATGTGAAGTAAACAAAGATTTAACTTCATGATAGAGAAAAAGCGTTTTCAAACCGTTATAACTCCTAGAGTTTTTAAGTTATCATGATGTAGTTTTGTATACATAAAAACATCATAAGACTCTTTTTTTAGGAAAATTAACGGTTTTTCAAAAATGATTTTACCCGGTTTTTTTCTCAATTAAAATTTCTTTTTCAATTTTTCAGTGCTTTTTCAAATACGTTACACATAACTGTTACATATATTCTGAAAGAGCGCAACTTTCTGAATCTGATGGTATGAATCGGGTATCTCCACGTCGAACCGTTCTCGAGATATCGCATGTGAAGTGAACAAAGATTTAACTTCATGATAGAGAAAAAGCGCTTTCAAACCGTTATAACTCTTAGAGTTGTCGAGTTATCATGGTGTAATTTTGTATACATAAGAACATTATAAAACTCTTTTTTCATAAAAATTAACGGTTCTACAAAAATGATTTTTATCCGGTTTTTAACTCAAATAAAATTTCTTTTTCAATTTTTCAGTGCTTTTTCAAATACGTAAGACATAACTGTTACATATATTCTGAAAGAGCGCAATCTTCTGAATCTGATGGTATGAATCGGGTATCTCCACGTCGAACCGTTCTCGAGATATCATATGTGAAGTGAACAAAGATTTAACTTCATGATAGAGAAAAGGCGCTTTCAAACCGTTATAACTCTTAGAGTTGTCGAGTTAACATGGTGTAATTTTGTATACATAAGAACATTATAAAACTCTTTTTTTATAAAAATTAACGGTTCTACAAAAATGATTTTTATCCGGTTTTTAACCCAAATAAAATTTCTTTTTCAATTTTTCAGTGCTTTTTCAAATACGTAAGACATAACTGTTACATATATTCTGAAAGAGCGCAACCTTCTGAATCTGATGGTATGAATCGGGTATCTCCACGTCGAACCGTTCTCGAGATATCGCTTGTGAAGTGAACAAAGATTTAACTTCATGACAGAGAAAAAGCGTTTTCAAACCGTTATAACTCCTAGAGTTTTCGAGTTATCATGGTGTAATTTTGTATACATAAGAACATTATAAAACTCTTTTTATATAAAAATTAACGGTTTTACAAAAATGATTTTTATCTGGTTTTTTTCTTAAATAAAATTTCTTTTTCAATTTTTCAGTGCTTTTTCAAATACGTAACACATAACTGTTACATATATTCTGAAAGATCGCAAAATTCTGAATCTGATGGTATGAATCGCGTTCCTCTATGTTACACCGTTCTAGAGATATAACGTTTTTTATAAAAATTTTACTCCTTCAAATTTAGTGTCCGGCATTTCGCAGTACTGCAGTATATGGCAAATTACCGCACTTCTAAAATACAAGGGGCTATATAAACCAAGTCTTTTTAAAAAATTCATATCTTCTAGAGTTTTAAAGATATCATGATATAATGTGGTATACATATAAACACCATAAAACTCTTTTTATACAAAAATTCACGAGGTTCATAAATGTTTTTTACCCTATTTTTTCATCAATTAAAATTTCTTTTTCAATTTTTCAGTGCTTTTTCAAATACGTAAGTAATAACTGTTACATATATTCTGAAAGAGCGCAACCTTCTGAATCTGATGGTATGAATCGGGTATCTCCACGTCGAACCGTTCTCGAGATATCGCTTGTGAAGTGAATAAAGATTTAACTTCATGACAGAGAAAAAGCGTTTTCAAACCGTTACATCTCCTAGAGTTTTCGAGTTATCATAATGTAATTTTGTATACATAAGAACATTATAAAACTCTTTTTTTATAAAAATTAACGGTTCTACAAAAATGATTTTTATCCGGTTTTTAACTCAAATACAATTTCTTTTTCAATTTTTCAGTGCTTTTTCAAATACGTTACACATAACTGTTACATATATTCTGAAAGAGCGCAATCTTCTGAATCTGATGGTATGAATCGGGTATCTCCACGTCAAACCGTTCTCGAGATATCGCTTGTGAAGTGAACAAAGATTTAACTTCATGACAGAGAAAAAGCGTTTTCAAACCGTTATAACTCCTAGAGTTTTCGAGTTATCATGGTGTAATTTTGTATACATAAGAACATTATAAAACTCTTTTTATATAAAAATTAACGGTTTTACAAAAATGATTTTTATCTGGTTTTTTTCTTAAATAAAATTTCTTTTTCAATTTTTCAGTGCTTTTTCAAATACGTAACACATAACTGTTACATATATTCTGAAAGATCGCAAAATTCTGAATCTGATGGTATGAATCGCGTTCCTCTATGTTACACCGTTCTAGAGATATAACGTTTTTTATAAAAATTTTACTCCTTCAAATTTAGTGTCCGGCATTTCGCAGTACTGCAGTATATGGCAAATTACCGCACTTCTAAAATTCAAGGGGCTATATAAACCAAGTCTTTTTAAAAAATTCATATCTTCTAGAGTTTTAAAGATATCATGATATAATGTGGTATACATATAAACACCATAAAACTCTTTTTATACAAAAATTCACGAGGTTCATAAATGTTTTTTACCCTATTTTTTCATCAATTAAAATTTCTTTTTCAATTTTTCAGTGCTTTTTCAAATACGTAAGTAATAACTGTTACATATATTCTGAAAGAGCGCAACCTTCTGAATCTGATGGTATGAATCGGGTATCTCCACGTCGAACCGTTCTCGAGATATCGCTTGTGAAGTGAATAAAGATTTAACTTCATGACAGAGAAAAAGCGTTTTCAAACCGTTACATCTCCTAGAGTTTTCGAGTTATCATAATGTAATTTTGTATACATAACAACATTATAAAACTCTTTTTTTATAAAAATTAACGGTTCTACAAAAATGATTTTTATCCGGTTTTTAACTCAAATAAAATTTCTTTTTCAATTTTTCAGTGCTTTTTCAAATACGTTACACATAACTGTTACATATATTCTGAAAGAGCGCAATCTTCTGAATCTGATGGTATGAATCGGGTATCTCCACGTCAAACCGTTCTCGAGATATCGCTTGTGAAGTGAACAAAGATTTAACTTCATGACAGAGAAAAAGCGTTTTCAAACCGTTACATCTCCTAGAGTTTTCGAGTTATCATGATGTAATTTTGTATACATAAGAACATTATAAAACTCTTTTTTTATAAAAATTAACGGTTCTACAAAAATGATTTTTATCCGGTTTTTAACTCAAATAAAATTTCTTTTTCAATTTTTCAGTGCTTTTTCAAATACGTTACACATAACTGTTACATATATTCTGAAATAACGCAACCTTCTGAATCTGATGGTATGAATCGGGTATCTCCACGTCGAACCGTTCTCGAGATATCATATGTGAAGTGAACAAAGATTTAACTTCATGATAGAGAAAAGGCGCTTTCAAACCGTTATAACTCTTAGAGTTGTCGAGTTAACATGGTGTAATTTTGTATACATAAGAACATTATAAAACTCTTTTTTTATAAAAATTAACGGTTCTACAAAAATGAT
>CAUPSG010000938.1:0-25169 GCA_963513935.1 Aphrophora alni | reverse complement strand
GAAATGTGTTATTTTTGGTTGGTGACAATAGTCTACATATGTTAATTGTGTGTTTTTTATACATACATGTAAGATCTTATAACTTTGGGAATTAGGTATTGTTACAATGGCAAACGTTGTTCAGATAAACAGTTTTACTACAGCTTATAGTTTTTGGTTTTTTCTTATAGTTTTGTATTTTACACAAAACAAAATAATAATTTGTGTTTTATCAAAATAATTTTTGGAAACCCTGTAGAGATAAATAAAATTTAGTTACACAACATCAGTTAGCAAATGTAAACAGCTTTCCAAAGAGTTTCCCTATAAATGACTTTCTTGTTTTATATCCGAGCAATAATGATATAAACATGTGAAGTTTGATTCCTCATAATTTAGTATCTAATTAAAATAAAAATATTCTGTTTCCTAAGGGACTTTATACTAGTAATATAGCGGGGGGGGGATTGATGCTAACATTTAAAAATAGAAGAAAAATACATTTTATTTTTTTTTCAGAACATCCTCTATATGGAACCTGTGCTTCGTCACACCCTGTCTATAGTTTCAATCAAGAGCTTTCTATTGGTGTGTCTATCACCTTCCTACGTCAACTGGAAGCCGAGATAAGGGGACACTTAACGTTGTATAATTCAACTGTTTTATGGTATCGTTGACAACCCTGCAATAGACTACGATGTTTTCGTATTGTAACTGTGGCAACGCACGACGCTCAAGTCTCGTATCTTCAGTTCGGTTGACGCGATAGTGTGGTGTGTGCCGATCCGTTTGTTGTTCCCGTACAACGAATATAAACTGAGGGTAAGTTGAGACGATTTTTTAAATTTAGTTTGGAATTAATTTTGAAAATTTAGCTTAGAATAATTGGGATGACTTTGTCTATATTGCATTTTATATTGAATTTTTAATTGAAGTACAAGTTTTAAGACACTTTATTGGACGGTTTTTGCAAGCATACTACGAGTTGTACATTTTAAACTAAAGGTAGATTTAAATTGTGTTTCTGTCAATCTGCATTTTATCCGTACATTTGATTGAAGGGTGTACAGTACGTTAAAATAAATTAAAAGTTTTTGCGCATTAATTAGTGTTGAGGTCCTCTGGACGCAAAAGGTGGTTTTTGGAATGAGGTCTCGGGTATGTCGTCTGTTTTATAACCCTAAAGTGTGCGCCAATTTTAATAAAATTTGGTATGAGGGCCATATCTCAAAACTTTTTTTATTTTTTTATTAACTCAAAATTTGGGATTAGCTGTCATAAGAAGAAAAAAAATAAACTACAAATTTTCAAAATTGCTTCTAACGATTTTGATAAAATTTTGTTCAAGCGTAATTTCCAAGAATCCAAATATATATATATATATATATATATATATATATATATATATATATATATATATTTATAATGGGCTGTTAAAAAAAAACAACATAATTTCTCAATTCAGCTTTACTCGATTTCGTTCAAATTTTAGTGGGTTAATAACCCTTGTACGAAAATGGCAATATTAATTTACAAAAAAAAGTAAATACAAAAGCTCCATTTAATCCAATACTATTCACACTGAAAATTTGTTTGGTCAAGTAATACATATTATTATTTATTTATTTTTTGAAGACGGCGTTTGTTTTAATTTTTATTATTGACATTTTTTGTGATGTTTAGTTTTGTTTCGTTATTATTTTCTTTTGGGTGAGTGAAAGAGTTTGTGCAAAGACCGAGTGGTTTTTCGCCTTTCCAACAACAGTATAGAATCATTTTCCAGGGGACAACATCTCGTATGTCGAAAAATAAACGTTTTTCAAAATATTTTCAAAAAACTTGTTTTTTTGTTCTTTTTTGTCAAACCACACGTATGAACGTTCCCAGATCTGCAAAACAAGTTTCTCATTTGTTTTAAACCTTAAAAATGTTGCCAGTTTTGTAGAAAATATTCATTTTTTTTGATAAGTCGTAATGGAAATAAGCCATATAATTTGATAGCTACCTTTGTGAATTCATAAGGTTTTTTTAATACTTTTTGATTTAGCCTTCATCCTTTTTGAACTTTTTCAAACGGTTACAATGGGAAAAAAATTTATAGGAATAAATATTTTTTGAACCCAATCATTTAAAAAAATCCTTTTCATGTTTTACATACTCTTTATGTGTATGAATATAACATTTCAAAAATATTACCAAAAATATAAGCAAATGTAAAGACAATTTATGCAAATTTAAACAACGTGTAAAAACCTAAACAAATTTATTCAAAATTTAAAGAAATATAAACAAAAATTATCTAAATGTAAACAGAATTTAAACAAATATAAATAAATGTAAACAAAATTGCATTTAACAATGGTAAACATTTTATTTTTAATTTTGTTCGGGTTTTGTCTAGAATACTAAAGTAGGTCTCGAAGATGGAGGAACGTCGAAACGCGTCGACAAATATAAATACTAAAGACACTGCTAGGATTGGCAGGAGATTGTGTTATGAGTTATTGACTTTCGGTCAGATTATTATTTTATTCGCTCCAAGAGATTTCCGAAGTTTGCTTCTAAAAATGGATAATTTGACGGCACTATAGTATTTAAAATATATATACTAAGTCTTCATGTTAAAAACGTAAACATTTTTGTTTGTGTTGTTATTTTGCTAATTGATTAACTTATGTTAGTTTTACTTGAACAATTTCATAAATCTATTTGAATGTATAACCTTGCCTAAACTATTCGAGTTTTTGATGTAAAAAAAAAAAAAAAAAAAAAAAAAAATGTAGTTAAGATTTGAAGTAGCAAATATCACCACAAATATGTTAGGTAATTATGTAGATATTATGTTATTATTGTATATAATACTAAAATTGCATTATTATATAATTAGTTCCTGTAATGTAGGTTACAAAAGGTGGTCCTAATGATACACTAGTGTTAGTTTTAGGTCTTCCTTATTCGGGTTCAAAATAGATAATCTAAACCATTTATTATAAATGGGTGGTTAAATGAAAATGGTAATCAGTGGTTCAATATTTCAAAATATTTTTGAAACAAGACTTCATTAATTCCTACAATTATTTATTTCCAAAATAACATAATTCCATTATTATACATATATGACCATAATAAATATGTATTACAGCTTGTTTCAAACAATGAAATTCAGAGCTCGATAAATAATAGCGAACAGGTAAATAGTATCATCACTAGGACCAAAAGTGAAGCTTTTCGATACAAGCTCAAGTTTAACGGCCAGGCCGGAAAATAAGCGAGGATCGAAAAGTTTCTTTTGGTCCAAGTGATGAACTATATTTTTCGTTACATTGCAAACAATAGAAAACAATTTCACAAAAACTAAAATGTTATAAGCTATTTACCTTCAAATGTTTGGATCCGTAACACTAGTTTGCAGTTATTACAGCTGTTTAGTTTGTGTTAGTTGTACTTATTTATAAAATCGATGGTATATGTATTGAGCTGTTTTATCGGTCACTAGTGGTTTAACCCGGCTTCGCCAGGGACTTCTAACATATGTTATTCACGAATAAATGTTGAATATGATCTTGATTTCAAAATATTCGCAAACCCGTCTGCTAGCACCTAATTGAAGAATCATGCGCAAGACCCTAAAAATGATAGTAATGAGTTAAATTAAGTATTTTTACAAAGTAGAAATTTACTCAGTTAACTGTACCTTTTTTCAAGATGATCCGGGGCTATAGGATTGTGTGGTAGTTGGAATATAAGGAGATAAACCTCAAAATATAGGAAGTAAAAGCTTTTTATTGAAAACATTCTAACTATTTATAATACTTGTTTATAAACAACATTTTTCATTTTGTTATCTGGGGTATATATATATATATATATATATATATATATATATATATATATATATGGGGAATATATATAAATTTTTCGGATTTCCTACTCGAGAGCAGGCTACGTATAATTGACCGTGAGAAAAACAAGAATCTTTGAGACTTATGCCGCAATACTTTAAAGTTTGTCCCTGCGATTTGTTAATAGTAAAACCATAGGCTAATTTGATTGGAAATTGCAGTCTCTTAATTGGAATGGTAATTCAGTCGATATCAGTGGTATTCTGGGGATAAATACTGTATTTCACTTGTATTTTCCGGTCATAAGTTCGGCCCTTTTATCTTCCAATGGACGCCCTTAGAGACAAAACGGAAACCTTCTTCAAGGATGGGCAATAGAGGACTATCACACCATATACACCCTTTGATTGTACCGGGATTCGTTTTTGAGTTTTACCGGCACGCACATTCTAGACTTCCTTATATATATATATATATTATTTACAATCGAGAGTATCGTTTTTTATTTTTTTTATAGATTCTTTACAATCGTTAATTAATTCGTATAAAGGAAGTAACAGCTGATGACTCGACCTCAGGTGATGTTTTTAGGTCCTAGGACTAAAAAGAACAACTTTACCATCTCAATGCATGTATTGAAAACGGCTGTTTTTGAAGCAGCATGACGAAAAATTATTTTATATTTTACCTGTTAAATATTCAACAAGAATACACATTTTGTTTGGTCACCCTTAAAATCTATGATACACAGAATTTCCCGTTTTTCAGCTTCCCAGAGAGTTCTCTACCAATAAGTCCAGCTGGCACCCTGCTAGATGCCGAATAGAGGATCTAGATACCCTGCCGATTTCTGTCATTAAGAATGGCCTCGCCTCGTTGTTAGGCCATCATGGGTTTTAATAATTATGACCATTATCATGGTCATTGACGTACCCATATTCTCTGTCAGTCGGTTGTTGTAACACTTTTTGAGTTCTTTCGCAACAATAATCTAACCTCTGTGTACTACTTTAGGACCTTAGAATGAATTTAAAATGTATTATTAACCTAATTAGCAGTAACACAATACCATTTTATCTTATCTTACGTTTAAACTTGACGTTATAATGTAACCTTCATTATAACTGACATCATCGTCTTAACATACAATATATATTAAAAAAATGTAAACTTTATAAGAATAAATATTGCTTTAAGGCGTCCAGAGGTTGTTTTTAGAAACTGTTTCAGTTATAATAGCATTAAGTTTATTAATTAATTAGTGTTACCCATAATATTTTATTAAAAAAATATTACCGATATCTCTGAAGATGTTTTGCTCTTTAAAATACCGTAATAATTATAGTTAACGTAATAGTTCATATTTAACGTTATTCATATTATGGGATTCAAAATTTGACAACCACGGAATATCATATCTTAAATAGATAAAATAAAATTATTGAACCAAATTAGATATATTTGAATTAAAACTGTTGAAGTTAGTGTGTAAGGGCTTGACAATCCCGAAGGATAATAACTTAATCTACTCTTTTTTCATGTAATCTTGGGTTTGATCCCTCTCTTTCATTTCTCCCGTTAAGTCTCTTTTAACTAACCGTTGTTCTTCATCCTGTCGCTATGAGTATTCAAGGGTTAGGTGTCTTTATTTTAACGTCTGTAAAGCTATGATGATCTTTTTTTAGACTTTTTATGATTTTTGCTTTTAGACTTCAAGAAAAAAATCCAAAAATGGTACCGTTTCGTGCAAGGGCGGTATAAAAAATTTAATAAATGACGTATTTTTAATGTTTTTGTTGCCGAACGTTTTAAAAAATATTTATCTTTTAGAACAGCTTTAAATATCTGCTACTGATGTTGTCTCGAAATGTTGGTTTATGGATTGATGTTTGAGTTTTATGTTGTTGGTACAGTGTTTTATTGAACAACGGGTGAATAAATTTTGATCAAATTTCACACGTGGAATATTGAGATACTTTGACTGCATTTAATGTGTACTCGCCCTATTTGATTTATGTTAATGAGTGTATGCTACTTATATAACCTGAAATTGATATTGTATTAAATCATGAAAATATTGTAAGATTTAGAAAGCGCAGCGAATTTAATGGAACGGATGGATGAACAGCTGAGGAAAATAAATGACAATACAAGTATAGTTTTAAGTTTTCTGTTTATTGTACAAATTAATACATTTCATCACAAGAAAACAGGGTTTGTATCAAAGTTATAACTAATACATAATGCTCAGTATTTAATTTACTAAGTATAAACATGTATTTCATAACATCAATCACAGTTTATTTTTTGATTTTAAAAATACTCATTAAAACTATAGTTAACTTAAATTTAAATTTTATTTTACCCTTAAAGCATACTGTAGCATTCAAAAAACACTTCCGCAATATAACTTCATTAACACTCTTCCACGTCCAATTTCCGTCCCTTGACAGATGCTGGCACCTGGCGGCCCGCTCCAAAACCAAGCATCGCCTGATACCGAACACAAAGTCCATTCGCCGGTCAAGCTAGCTTCTCTAATACCCGGTCCACAGTCTAGATGTGATAACAACATGGTCTACATTCTGCATCACTCATCTAACAAAAGTTTTTTTTCTCTCTAACCTTACAAGTCTCATACAACATCATGTTAATTTACAGTTCGTGCGTTTTAATTTAAATAACCTAGTTCAAAATGTTAAAATAACCATCATTTTTCTCGGTACATGCTCACGTGAACTGCGACAGGATTAACCAGGTACTTCAACCTTACAGATTTTGTCATATTATATATTTTGTTAAATTTTAAAATAATTTGTTAATTATCATGTATTCTTTAAAATATGTATTTCATGTTTTATTTAATATTCTATTTTCTTTTGAAACTAAATGATTATAAAAATTTTCTTTTCTTAAAACATCATTTACAAAACCTTGTAAAGGCACATTTTAAGTTTTGAACAATTTTGTGAAATAAGTGCAGACTAATGTTGAACATTAAATGATCAGAATATCCTATTGAACATGTCAAATATAAAACAATTAGAGAAATTTCTTCTAAATCAGAAAATTTCGTTTTATAGACTTTTGAAGAATCTTACAAGTCTTATACAAGCTTTCTTTTAAAACAAAACTATATATATAAATAAATTTATAATCATCTAAGAAGCTTTTAATTACTATCTTAACGAATTTCTGTGATGCAATTAATTTACTTTAATTTTGACAAATAACCAGATATTTTCTTCAATAAAGAACATTAATGCTACAACATGTCTGATCTTGCACAGACGCTAAAAGAAACGTGTTTTTTGTTTGCCACAGCCAATATGCTGGTAGGAGAAATAGAGAAATTCTTGTCTCATATTGCGCAAACCAGCGAATCATCCTAGCAAGTTTCGTCCTGTTGGCAAAACACGTTTTTGCATCACATAACTTCAGATTTTCAAGTGCATAAAAGTGATGTCCTTTTTTTTTACAGCTGACTTTACTGAACTTTAACTAACTCATATGATTTATGTGCCTAAATTTACTTCCGCAAATATGTGTTCCTTCAAACTATTTTCTAGATGTAGACTTTTGTAATTATTTATAAATTATATAACAATTTATTGGGTGGAGCCTGCATGCAATTTTCGGTCCTAACAACCTCCAAGAGGTTAGTTTCTAAATTAAAATAATTGACGTCAATTAACAAAATTTCAAAATTCTAAATTATTTTTCCTTTTTTTTTATTTAAATATAAATTTATTGGCCAATACAGTTTCTTTTTTTTTTAAGAAATTTTCAAACCAATTATATTATGTTACTTTAGTTTAGTGATAAACATGTTAACTATAGATATGATCTTTCTTGAACTTAAAATATCAAGCTCTTTTATATTTTGTTAATTTCTGTTACTGTTTAAAAGGAAACTATCATCTTATAAACTAAACTAAAAGGGGGGGGGATAAGTTTTTTTTTTTTTTTTTTTTGAAAATCTTGATTAATTTTTTTTTTAAATTATTATACTTTTACTTTAAGGGCGTATAATCTTTTTTTTTGATTAATTATAATTCTGTGAATTATTAAGCTGTGCTCATTGTCTTTTTTTTTATTGTTAAATTTTTGTAACTATAAACATATATATATAAACTAAAAGGGGGGGGATAAATGTTTAGAATCTGTTGATTAATTTTTTTTATCTAAATTATTATATGTTACAATTAAGGGCTTATAACTTTTACAATTTATGATCTTGTTAATCATAAGTTTTTTTTTACTGATGATTTGTGTCAGGATGTCTTTTGTTGTAAATGACAAAGTCTGAACCGTCGAAATTTCTTTCTGTTTTCAATAAACTTGAGCCTTGTTAATTATTAAACTTGTCTTTGTCTTTTTTTTTATTTTTCTTTTCAAACATCGTTACCATTTTAGTTCCGCCTTTATTAAATTTAAGTCCCCTGGTAACATGTTTTTGGTAGCAGAGCGTGGTTTATTTTAAATTCTGGAACCGTAGTTAATTTTCAAAATTTCGCATTGGAACTATCTAAATTTAAATTCAAAATTATTTTGTTAAACAAGGCTCATTTTTATGTTTTGCAGCTTTTCAAATACTGTACAACTGTTGCTGATGAAATTTTTTTTATTTAGTTTAAATATTTAAAGCTCTATAAATCTATAGTCTCTTTTTTTTTTTATTTTTATTATTTATTTATTTTTATAAACACTTACACAAAAACTTCTAAACCAATTTCGATAAATTTTTTTTTATTATTATTTTGTCTGCTTAAATTTTTTTTTATATATATATATATATATATATATATATATTTACATACACTGCACACGACTCATTCACTGAATTTGATTCAGACAGCGGGGTCATTCGGGAATCCAAAAAAAATTTTAAATAAATAATAAAATCCAAAAATAGTTAAAAAACAAAAAAAAAACAAAAAAATTTCAAAAACTCCTTCAAAAATTTTCTCGAGTTTTCTTCCGTTGTCTGTATTGATTCATACTTACACACACACATATACACAACATCTACACTACATATAATACTTGAGTCTTTCTCTGGCTCTTTAATTTTTTTTTTGGGCATCTTCTTAAAAGAAATTTTTTTTAAATTACTTGGTTTATTTTTTTTTTTTTATAATTATCAGCAACAGTTAAAATGGCAGTGGATTTGCTGCGATTAGTGGACTCGTTAAAGAACACGGAGCTTGCTTTTGAATTTTTTTTTGTCATCTTGAAGGAAAATTATTTTTATTTATTTTTTTTTTAATTTTATCATCATGGCGGTGGACTGGTTGATGCAGATGGTGGCATTTGTTTAATAGTAAATTGAAATGTTGAACACCCTTTAATAATATATCATTGTGTGCAAAATTTTTTTCTTCTTCCAAATTATAGGGGCCCAGTTTTGTATGTAGGACAACATGGTTGGCCTGTTTGTCTATTCTTTAAATTATTCGGTTGTTTGTCTTTTTTTGTTGTTAAATTTTTGTAACTATAAACATATATATATACTAAAAGGGGGGGATAAATGTTTAGAATCTGTTGATTAATTTTTTTTTATCTAAATTATTATATGTTACAATTAAGGGCTTATAACTTTTACAATTTATGATCTTGTTAATCATAAGTTTTTTTTTACTGATGATTTGTGTCAGGATGTCTTTTGTTGTAAATGACAAAGTCTGAACCGTCGAAATTTCTTTCTGTTTTCAATAAACTTGAGCCTTGTTAATTATTAAACTTGTCTTTGTCTTTTTTTTTATTTTTCTTTTCAAACATCGTTACCATTTTAGTTCCGCCTTTATTAAATTTAAGTCCCCTGGTAACATGTTTTTGGTAGCAGAGCGTGGTTTATTTTAAATTCTGGAACCGTAGTTAATTTTCAAAATTTCGCATTGGAACTATCTAAATTTAAATTCAAAATTATTTTGTTAAACAAGGCTCATTTTATGTTTTGCAGCTTTTCAAATACTGTACAACTGTTGCTGATGAAATTTTTTTTATTTAGTTTAAATATTTAAAGCTCTATAAATCTATAGTCTCTTTTTTTTATTATTTATTTATTTTTATAAACACTTACACAAAAACTTCTAAACCAATTTCGATAAATTTTTTTTTATTATTATTTTGTCTGCTTAAATTTTTTTTTATATATATATATATATATATATATATATTTACATACACTGCACACGACTCATTCACTGAATTTGATCCAGACAGCGGGGTCATTCGGGAATCCAAAAAAAATTTTAAATAAATAATAAAATCCAAAAAATAGTTAAAAAACAAAAAAAAAAACAAAAAAAATTTCAAAAACTCCTTCAAAAATTTTCTCGAGTTTTCTTTCGTTGTCTGTATTGATTCATACTTACACACACACATATACACAACATCTACACTACATATAATACTTGAGTCTTTCTCTGGCTCTTTAATTTTTTTTTTTTTTTTTTGGGCATCTTCTTAAAAGAAATTTTTTTTAAATTACTTGGTTTATTTTTTTTTATTTTTATCTATTATTATCAGCAACAGTTAAGATGGCAGTGGATTTGCTGCGATTAGTGGACCCGTTAAAGAACACGGAGCTTGCTTTTGAATTTTTTTTGGTCATCTTGAAGGAAAATTATTTTTATTTATTTTTTTTTTAAATTTTATCATGTTGAGTAATAGGCAAGATGGCGGTGGACTGGTTGATGCAGATGGTGGCATTTGCTTAATAGTAAATTGAAATGTTGAACACCTTTTAATAATATATCTTGTGTGCTAAATTTCTTTTCCAAATTTATAGGGGCCCAGTTTTATGTAGGACAACATGGTTGGCCTGTTTGCCCTTTCTTAAATTATTTGGTTGTTTGTTATTAGCAGGTCAACATGTTTGTTTCCTAATTTAGTTTTTTTTATTAGGGTTGAGAAAACCGGAGTTAGGTTTTCTCACATTGTGGGTCACCTTTTTATACTGTCTTTTTGCCACACTCTTTTTTTTGCTACACTTTTATAATCACTTAAATATTTTGATGAAATTTTTTTTACACAATTTTTTTGATTAAATTAAATTCCTTTTTTTTTGGGGCACATGATACACATATAAGACCTTAAGTCAACTACAAGCCCTGCTTTGCGCAGCAGAAAATTTTTTGACTCCCCAACGTTTCATACTGCTTCTTTGTTTATTTTTCAAATGGATTATTTGTTTAGACCCTTCAAAATTCTTTTTCTCACGGAAATTGTTAAGAGCCGTGAATAGTTTAAATTTCTCTTCGTATGGGAGAAGAGGAATTTAAAAATAACGACGCTGAGCATGATCTGACCTAATTGGCTTCAGGAGTTTTTTTTTATTTTTATTTATTTTGTAATTTAATGTAAAGGTCGGCTCAGAGGATACTCCCCCCCCGTCTGAGTCCGACCTTTCCTGTAAGCCTAAAGTGTTATGCACTTTCCCTCCCCAGTCCCCGGAGTGGTCACCTCCACTTGGTATTCCCGAGGTGCCACTCCACCCCTTTTCCCCACGTACCTTAGTGTACAAAGTCAGTTCATGCACAGCAATGTCGACCTTTGCGTCACCCTTCAGCTCTTTCTGTCGGGGGCTTGACCCAATGATAGGTGGGAAGAGCTGAGACGCTATAGAAATTTCAAAATTTAATAAGTAAGTGCCGAAGGAGGCTACACCCTAGAGTGGTGATTATTAAAGCATTATGAAGCGTTGTTTCTATCAGGTGCCCTGATTTCAAAATTTTGTAGGAGGCCCTTCTGGCCCCTTTCCTTAGAATCCTTTTGGAGGCCCTTCTGGCCCTTGTCCCTTTTTTTTCTAAATTTTGTGGGAGGCCCTTCTGGCCCCCTTTTCTGACTCTACCCTAACTCCGTCTTTCGGGGGGGGAGAGCTGTAGCATTCAAAAAACACTTCCGCAATATAACTTCATTAACACTCTTCCACGTCCAATTTCCGTCCCTTGACAGATGCTGGCACCTGGCGGCCCGCTCCAAAACCAAGCATCGCCTGATACCGAACACAAAGTCCATTCGCCGGTCAAGCTAGCTTCTCTAATACCCGGTCCACAGTCTAGATGTGATAACAACATGGTCTACATTCTGCATCACTCATCTAACAAAAGTTTTTTTTCTCTCTAACCTTACAAGTCTCATACAACATCATGTTAATTTACAGTTCGTGCGTTTTAATTTAAATAACCTAGTTCAAAATGTTAAAATAACCATCATTTTTCTCGGTACATGCTCACGTGAACTGCGACAGGATTAACCAGGTACTTCAACCTTACAGATTTTGTCATATTATATATTTTGTTAAATTTTAAAATAATTTGTTAATTATCATGTATTCTTTAAAATATGTATTTCATGTTTTATTTAATATTCTATTTTCTTTTGAAACTAAATGATTATAAAAATTTTCTTTTCTTAAAACATCATTTACAAAACCTTGTAAAGGCACATTTTAAGTTTTGAACAATTTTGTGAAATAAGTGCAGACTAATGTTGAACATTAAATGATCAGAATATCCTATTGAACATGTCAAATATAAAACAATTAGAGAAATTTCTTCTAAATCAGAAAATTTCGTTTTATAGACTTTTGAAGAATCTTACAAGTCTTATACAAGCTTTCTTTTAAAACAAAACTATATATATAAATAAATTTATAATCATCTAAGAAGCTTTTAATTACTATCTTAACGAATTTCTGTGATGCAATTAATTTACTTTAATTTTGACAAATAACCAGATATTTTCTTCAATAAAGAACATTAATGCTACAACATGTCTGATCTTGCACAGACGCTAAAAGAAACGTGTTTTTTGTTTGCCACAGCCAATATGCTGGTAGGAGAAATAGAGAAATTCTTGTCTCATATTGCGCAAACCAGCGAATCATCCTAGCAAGTTTCGTCCTGTTGGCAAAACACGTTTTTGCATCACATAACTTCAGATTTTCAAGTGCATAAAAGTGATGTCCTTTTTTTTTACAGCTGACTTTACTGAACTTTAACTAACTCATATGATTTATGTGCCTAAATTTACTTCCGCAAATATGTGTTCCTTCAAACTATTTTCTAGATGTAGACTTTTGTAATTATTTATAAATTATATAACAATTTATTGGGTGGAGCCTGCATGCAATTTTCGGTCCTAACAACCTCCAAGAGGTTAGTTTCTAAATTAAAATAATTGACGTCAATTAACAAAATTTCAAAATTCTAAATTATTTTTCCTTTTTTTTTATTTAAATATAAATTTATTGGCCAATACAGTTTCTTTTTTTTTTAAGAAATTTTCAAACCAATTATATTATGTTACTTTAGTTTAGTGATAAACATGTTAACTATAGATATGATCTTTCTTGAACTTAAAATATCAAGCTCTTTTATATTTTGTTAATTTCTGTTACTGTTTAAAAGGAAACTATCATCTTATAAACTAAACTAAAAGGGGGGGGGATAAGTTTTTTTTTTTTTTTTTTTTGAAAATCTTGATTAATTTTTTTTTTAAATTATTATACTTTTACTTTAAGGGCGTATAATCTTTTTTTTTGATTAATTATAATTCTGTGAATTATTAAGCTGTGCTCATTGTCTTTTTTTTTATTGTTAAATTTTTGTAACTATAAACATATATATATAAACTAAAAGGGGGGGGATAAATGTTTAGAATCTGTTGATTAATTTTTTTTATCTAAATTATTATATGTTACAATTAAGGGCTTATAACTTTTACAATTTATGATCTTGTTAATCATAAGTTTTTTTTTACTGATGATTTGTGTCAGGATGTCTTTTGTTGTAAATGACAAAGTCTGAACCGTCGAAATTTCTTTCTGTTTTCAATAAACTTGAGCCTTGTTAATTATTAAACTTGTCTTTGTCTTTTTTTTTATTTTTCTTTTCAAACATCGTTACCATTTTAGTTCCGCCTTTATTAAATTTAAGTCCCCTGGTAACAATACATTGCTTAATATTTTGAACTCCTGTGCAGTTTATTGTACAATTCGCAATGTATAGTGGAGTACTTTCGTATAATTTTAAAAGATGAGAGCTTAATCTGTAGTTATTCTTGTATTGTAGCTGTGATTAAAAGTGATGGAGTTATTATCTATTTTATATATGTTCATATGAGACCACACTAAAGCTTCATATGTATTATAGAGCCCCGACAAAGTATACAATTAGAATTGCCTAAAAACAGGTCTACAACTACTCAAATGGGTTATGTTTCTTATATTTTTCTTTTGCAATAAGAATATTTTTGAAATACCGGCTTCATTTCCCCATAAAACAATACCATATCGATTCTATATGTGCATGATACACCATTTTATATGTTTTCATCGTTACACATGCTATCAAAATGAAGAAAGCGTATATAAAAGAAAGAGGGGTCCACGTAGAAAAAGATGAATGGTTGATGTGCTTGGTGATCTTGGAAGGATGTTCTTAGAGGAAATGAGAAGAGAGGATGGTGTAGGGGAGTGGTACTGAACTCTAGGCTCACATTGGGCTTGTAGTGGCTTCGAAGAATGAGTGTACTTGCCGTAGGCTAAAATTCAAAAATACAAATTTTCTTTAAATTTCATAAAACGTAATCCCTTGAGGTGTAAATCATATTGGATTAAAATTTAGCTTTTAATGACAGCTGACGAGGTTAATTTGTTCGCCAATTATTTTTGAACAGTAAATGTTTTTGCTAAATTGAACACTAATTATTGGGTCATTAATCCTCGATACTCGCTAAACGAAATCAAAAAATACTTGGCCACGTTGCCGATTTTTTAATATTTTTTTTTTACCGGCCCACTAACGAATTTTCATTTTTGTTTTAGTGATAGTATATATATATATATATATATATATATATATATATATATATATATATATATATATATACAGGGTGTCCCGTAAGTATTGACCAAAACTTCACGAGGTTATACTATAGGTAAAAACAAACAATTTTCACCATATAATGTATAGTCCTATCTTGCTTAGTTTTCTGTCTATCTGTCTGTATGTGTTTTTTAGAAAAAAAATTCTATCTTAAAAATGGTTTGAGATATCAAGTTGAAACTTTTTACATTTAATGACCTTATTAGTGTGCATCTTAGATAAAAGTTTCAAAATAATATCATTTACAAAAACAAAATGGCGGTCATTTAAAATGTTCAAATCCTAATAACTTTAAAACGAGTGATGTTACAAAAAAAGGCAAGATACATAAAAAATAGCCCCTTTTAATACAAGCATTTTGGTACCTGGTTTATTGATCTAAGATAAGTAGTAACAGAAATAAGTAAGATTTCCCAAGTAAAGGTTTGTGTTTTATTCATAATTGCAATGTATTTTCCAATAATGATGAAGAATTCATGTCACAACAAGCAACAAATAATATTACCTGAACTGTAAAACACAAGTGACATTAAAGAAACAACAAGTAAGAAAACCTAATTATGATTTCAAAGCAAATGTTCAATGTGTTCCCCTCTCTGCTGATTGCACAGTGTAAATCGCTGTAAAGCTGACCGCCGGATATGTTCAAAATGATTTTGCTCCTGAATTGCTGCAGCAGCTTCAACAATGCGAGCAACCAAATCCATGGTGTCTGGAACAGGAGTGGAATACACCAATTGTTTCATGTGTCCCCAAACAGAAAAATCCATCGGTGTGAGATCCGGGGATCTTGGGGGCCAAGGGACAGGACCACCGCGTCCGATCCATTGATTTTTATACACTGCGTTAAGTTTACTTGGGAAATCTTACTTATTTCTGTTAATACTTTATCTTAGATCAATAAACCAGGTACCAAAATGCTTGTATTAAAAGGGGCTATTTTTAATGTATCTTGCCTTTTTTTTGTAACATCACTCGTTTTAAAGTTATTAGGATTTGAACATTTTAAATGACCGCCATTTTGTTTCTGTAAATGATATTATTTTGAAACTTTTATCTAAGATGCACGCTAATAAGGTCATTAAATGTAAAAAGTTTCAACTTGATATCTCAAACAATTTTTAAGATAAAATTTTTTTTCTAAAAAACACATACAGACAGATAGACAGAAAACAAAGCAAGATAGGACTATACATTATATGGTGAAAATTGTTTGTTTTTACCTATAGTATAACCTCGTGAAGTTTTGGTCAATACTTACGGGACACCCTGTATATATATATATATATATATAAATTGAAGAAAATTTGATCAAAATCTTTATATTTACTTATACTACATATATGTGAGAAGGTTAAAAAATCGATAATTGAAGATTTTTAATCGAACGAAGCCAGGTGTTGCCTTAACACAACCATTTTTTTGTCAGTGTGTTTAAAATGTTTAACATTGAATATCTTGTACAAAGTTAATTTTACAAAAAATGTACAAGATTGAAAAAGTTTCCTCTTTTAACGGAAAATAAAATGTTCTTTAAAATATTTTCTGTACGACAAATGATAATTGAGTTGCTCAAAAAAAAAGGAAAACATAATTTCTTGGTAGTTGTCTACAATACCCCAAAATAGCCTAAACGAAAATTTGCTTGCGTTCTGCTGTTTGTTATGAATAGATTAATGTAAATAAAGTCTAAAAAGTAAATACAAACTTTTAAAATCGGATTTTTTTGAAGCAAAAATAGGCAGAAAATAGTTGAAACATAATTTAAAGACTCTAGCCCTCTAATACTCTAATAGCGTCTGGGTGGAATAAAAACAAATATTGGTCAAGAGAGCTTGATACGGAAGGTGAAATAGGGTTTTCGGCGGTGCGTCTCCAAATTAATTATGTGATAAGTAGTTAACGGTCATTTTGGGCAAATATAGTTTCCCATACCACTAGTTTTAAATAGAGTCTTTCCTTTAATATTATTCATAAGTTAATTTAGTTTATCTAGACTATATTATATTTAATAACATAGTTTTAATCACTCATGGAGCTGGCTGACTGAGATGTCAAGACTACGTGTTAATCCCCCCCCCCCCCAAGCCTTATCTCTCTGCAATGTTATACAAACCTAAACCATCACTTTTACTGTTTACACAACCAATACTTAGTTTAGATTTATTTACATCCAAAATCTCGAGAAAGATTGTTGTTTTATACAACTTTATTTTAATGTAGTGAAGAGGGGCTGAGCACGCAATCTGGCTACAGAGAAGGGGCAGTGTAGGCAATATAAGTGCAGATTAAAAGTATGGCTTTGCGGTAGTGAAATCAAATGAAGAGTTGTCATCAAATGTTGTATTTAGTTATAACTGCTCTGTTATACAACTTTATTTTAATGTAGTGAAGAGGGGCTGAGCACGCAATCTGGCTACAGAGAAGGGGCAGTGTAGGCAATATAAGTGCAGATTAAAAGTATGGCTTTGCGGTAGTGAAATCAAATGAAGAGTTGTCATCAAATGTTGTATTAAGTTATAACTGCTCTGTTATACAACTTTATTTTAATGTAGTGAAGAGGGGCTGAGCACTCAATCTGGCTACAGAGAAGGGGCAGTGTTGGCAATATAAGTGCAGATTAAAAGTATGGCTTTGCGGTAGTGAAATCAAATGAAGAGTTGTCATCAAATGTTGTATTTAGTTATAACTGCTCTGTTATACAACTTTATTTTAATGTAGTGAAGAGGGGCTGAGCACGCAATCTGGCTACAGAGAAGGGGCAGTGTAGGCAATATAAGTGCAGATTAAAAATATGGCTTTGCGGTAGTGAAATCAAATGAAGAGTTGTCATCAAATGTTGTATTTAGTTATAACTGCTCTGTTATACAACTTTATTTTAATGTAGTGAAGAGGGGCTGAGCACGCAATCTGGCTACAGAGAAGGGGCAGTGTAGGCAATATAAGTGCAGATTAAAAATATGGCTTTGCGGTAGTGAAATCAAATGAAGAGTTGTCATCAAATGTTGTATTTAGTTATAACTGCTCTGTTATACAACTAACTTTATTTTAATGTAGTGAAGAGGGGCTGAGCACTCAATCTGGCTACAGAGAAGGGGCAGTGTAGGCAATATAAGTGCAGATTAAAAATATGGCTTTGCGGTAGTGAAATCAAATGAAGAGTTGTCATCAAATGTTGTATTTAGTTATAACTGCTCTGTTATACAACTTTATTTTAATGTAGTGAAGAGGGGCTGAGCACGCAATCTGGCTACAGAGAAGGGGCAGTGTAGGCAATATAAGTGCTGAATAAAAATATGGCTTTGCGGTAGTGAAATCAAATGAAGATTTGTCATCAACAAATTCCTTGTTTTTAGTTATAACTGCTCTGTTATACAACTTTATTGTAATGTAGTGAACAGGGGCTGTGCATGCAATCTGGCTACAGAGAAGGGGCAGTGTAGGCAATATAAGTGCAGATTAAAAATATGACTTTGCGGTAGTGAAATCAAATGAAGAGTTGTCATCAAATGTTGTATTTAGTTATAACTGCTCTGTTATACAACTTTATTGTAATGTAGTGAAGAGGGGCTGAGCACTCAATCTGGCTACAGAGAAGGGGCAGTGTAGGCAATATAAGTGCAGATTAAAAATATGACTTTGCGGTAGTGAAATCAAATGAAGAGTTGTCATCAAATGTTGTATTTAGTTATAACTGCTCTGTTATACAACTTTATTGTAATGTAGTGAAGAGGGGCTGAGCACTCAATCTGGCTACAGAGAAGGGGCAGTGTAGGCAATATAAGTGCAGATTAAAAATATGACTTTGCGGTAGTGAAATCAAATGAAGAGTTGTCATCAAATGTTGTATTTAGTTATAACTGCTCTGTTATACAACTTTATTGTAATGTAGTGAAGAGGGGCTGAGCACTCAATCTGGCTACAGAGAAGGGGCAGTGTAGGCAATATAAGTGCTGAATAAAAATATGGCTTTGCGGTAGTGAAATCAAATGAAGATTTGTCATCAACAAATTCCTTGTTGTATTTAGTTATAACTGCTCTGTTATACAACTTTATTGTAATGTAGTGAACAGGGGCTGTGCATGCAATCTGGCTACAGAGAAGGGGCAGTGTAGGCAATATAAGTGCTGAATAAAAATATGGCTTTGCGGTAGTGAAATCAAATGAAGATTTGTCATCAACAAATTCCTTGTTGTATTTAGTTATAACTGCTCTGTTATACAACTTTATTGTAATGTAGTGAACAGGGGCTGTGCATGCAATCTGGCTACAGAGAAGGGGCAGTGTAGGCAATATAAGTGCAGAACAAAAATATGGCTTTGCGGTAGTGAAATCAAATGGGAGAGTTGTCATCAACAAATTCCTTGTTGTATTTAGTCTGTTTTTACAGTTAGACAGTGAAAACATTTCACCCAATATACGAATGGTATACTGATCCTTTTTTGACTGATCTTCACGTTTCATAGCCTCAGGAAACTGAAAAAGAGATTTTGGAAATGCTGTCTGTTCGTCTTCTGAACGTAAGCACAAAAATAAATAGTAACATGAAATTTTCTATCGGGAGACTTTAAACAGTTTTTGTTTATATTTCATGAGTTATTCAACTAAATTAGATAAAATGTAGGAGATTTCAACTCTGCATGAAATGGTACCAACCCACACACCTCTACGATGACACATAGCGTAGAATTGTCAAACATGTAATTTAGACTTCTTAAGAAAATATTATATTTGTATCTTCAACATCCGGCAGGACCGTGTCATTGAAACGAGCGATGTAAATGGAGGCTTCTGTAAAGTTTCGAAGCCAGTTAGGGTTGAGATACTGACACGAGCGAAGCGAGTGGAGACTGATAATATACAGGGTGGTTTTAAAGTCCCTCATCTCCTGTTTATCTAACACATTTTGTATCATATTTATTTTTAACATTTACTTTTTAGTGTTGGGAATTTTATCAGTTCCCTCTATTTTAAGATGTAGGAGTCAACTTCAAATATCTTTATAGTGGTTATACGAAATATCGTTTACTACAGGATTTTTTTAAACATTGGTAGAATCAAAACTGATAAAGGTTCTACAGTTACATATGTAAACCTTGATAATCCACACAATTTGATTGGATGTATGGAACAATTTTTCTGGATAGCGAGTGATTTTTCATACCCAGTGGAAACAGTCTACAGAGAACATTTGATGTGCTAGTTGGTGTAGGCTTACAATCAATATTTTCTCCGTCCTCCTCGTGGACCATTCCAACTGGAGGTGTAAACACACGTCTTACTATCCAGAAAAATTGTTCCTTACATCCAGTGTAGATTGCCGGGGTTTTACTTATGTAACTCATACCATGAAAGGAAATTAAGTAATTTTCAACAATCCCAACGTTGTAACTTTAAACCTCTGCGATTTTATATAGGGAGAACCTTTTGATATCGTGTTTGCTGCATTGTATTCTCCTAACAGAGACTTTTAATATGATGTATAACTCGAGCTATCATGTCATTTAAGATTTTATTCTGACTCCCTGCGAGCTGTTCCTACTAGGTGATGAAAAATCGATAGTTGCATCAAACAGTAGATTTACAGTATAATATTGATGTAGTAAGTTTTATTGCTTAATCAGCTTAAACATATTATGCCTTTCTGATACTTTTTGGACACTCTGTATAGCTTTGGTTTACAGCTTGAAGATCTGCCTTGCTGTCGAAGTTTATATAAGATGGCTTTTCCTCTCTAGGAACGAATGTTTTGATGGGTTTTTCTTTGATTTTGGGGATCAGTAAGTGAGAAAGTTAGTGCAATATTTTTGCACTGTTTATATATCATCGTGTTTCGCAATTTTATACCTGTGTTTTGACAGGTTTAGAATATTTTCTAAATTTAAATTCGTGAAAGTAAAAATACATTTTCTTGTAGAATTTACTCAGTAACACAAATCCTAATTGAAACAAGCTGAGTAAAGCTTAATTAATAATTTAGCGAGAGATATTTCAGCCGGCAACGTGCGTTGTTAAAACAGAATATATTGTAGCAGCCTTTTGTTAAAAAAATCTCGAGTAATTTTCTAACCATGTTTTAAATAATAAAGGTTTCTCCTATATTACGTACAAGGGAGAAAGAAAAAAGTTAAATTCAATTACGAAGGTTGTCGTGGTACTTACCCAGCCCCATTATACTGTAAATATTTTAATTTAATTACCCAGACGTTGTAGGAAATGTTAAATCATATTAAAATAAAAACTGTTTAAAATAACCGCCAGTTTGAGATTTTTACTTAGATTTTTTTTTGAATTTCAATAGGATACTATATGAGCACATTATAGTCCATTATATTGCTATATTTATCACGTAAGGACAGACGGAAGCCACGTTGAAAATCATTTTTGGTTTTCTGAGGTCATGAAATTTTTTACGATTACCAAACTGACCCTATAATACGTAAGTAATGTAAATGTTTACCAAATTTGAAAAAAAAAAAAAAAAAAAAAAAACTTTTTCCAAGTGTAGATTGGACACCCAAAGTTAACTACATTCGTGTAAACATATAAAGGGTGATTTTGAGTATAGACAGCTTTATACTGCATAACTGAGAGGTACTTGATGGCAGAAACAAATGCCAATCTACATAGTTGTAAAACATATACTTTTTAGTAGGTTTGAAATTTTTGTCCACCATCTTAAATAAAATTTTATTTTTTTAAATAGGAAAGTAGACTTGTGATACATGATTTCCATGTAAAATTTAACAAGAAAAACGATGGTGGAAGTAGTTTTTCAATCAATAGCTTCGTTTTCTAATTATACGCATTCAAAGTTGCAATGTCGGAAAAATCGCTTTAGTAAAAAAACGGAGTAAAATGCGTCGTCGAAGATTTTCTATTTTGTTTTCCTGTGCAATACATCCAATAACGAACTTTGAACCACTACAATTTAATTTTACAGTCGATATGAGTAGTTAATTAGCTGCATTGTTGTGACGTAATGCAAACAGCTGATTTAAACTAGGCCTTCTTTCATCGGATATTACTTGAGGTTAGCGCACTGCCAATCTGTAGAGTGGGAACACTTTGAATATTTATTGTAGAATGATATACTTTCAAAATTTATTGTATTAGTAGGTAATGTGTATGATCAAAAACAATTGTTTAAATTTTTTAATTAAACATTGCAATATTTAAAGTGAAAATAAGAGTTGATATTTAATTTGTAGTTGTGTTGTTAATTATTGGTTATTGTTTGTTATTAATTTATTAGAACTGTTAAAAGATCGTTATTATAATAGTAAAAAGTTTCGACCGCGACTTTACCCCGTTTTTTTTTTGCTAACGCGATTTTCCGCCATTGCAAACTTTGAGTGCTTATAACTCAAAATCGAAGGTATTAATCGAAAAATTTCTTTCACCATCGTTTTCCTCGTCTAATTTTACATGAAAATCATGTTTCACATGTCCACTTTCCTATTTAAAAAATAAAATTTGATTCAATTTGGTAGATCCAAGATGGCGGACAAAATTTCAAACCAAAAAAGTATATTTTCTAAACTACGTGGATCCGCATTTGTTTCTGCCTTCAAGTCTCTCTCAGTTATGCAGTATAAAGCCATTTTCATACCCTTTACAAATTTATTATTACACAGAGTTTAACAGCTCAATAAAACATATTACAAAGAGTTGAGTTTTAGGTGGAGGGGGGGGGGAGATGACCAAGTTCATATATATAAACAGATGTCAAGTTAGTATTGAAGAGGGTGTATCAGACAGGAACAATTGATGTTTGGGATATACTGTAGGATAGTGTTACAGTGAAAGGGATGCTCTTGTAAGGATTTGCATCATCTTTGAAACTGGTATAAATTATTTATGTTTTCCGCTTGTCCCTCTCTAGAGAGATTAGTTTTTCTTATACAAGCAATAAACGGAGCAATATTTACATTCTACTGCCATCTCGAAAACGAAACAAAACTAATTATCACCAAACATTTCTTTTTGGTAGTTGTCAATCAAAAGATGAAAATGAATTATTTACGATGTGTTTAAAAACAAATTACGTATATATTTAAATAAGGGTCTAAACTTGTTTCATTTGTGCCATAAATAGTTTTCAGCGTAAATAATTTTATTATAATCGAGCTTTATTTATGACAGTCAAGGTTAATTTAAAAAAACATTATGTGGTAATATTGTTTTACTTGTAATTTTTCACCTAGGTCATTAATGTATCATTTTACTAAAATTTAAACGAAAATAGTAAGACGGATTTTTAATAATTAAACGTTTTATTAATTTTTTTGTTTTTTAATCAATAACTTATGACCCTGCATCTTTATATATATATATATATATATATATATATATATAGCGTATATAAAAGTATAATTTGTTTGTGTATTTAAAGGTTACAATTGAGCACAATTTGGTTAAATCGTCATAGGCGAGTTTGATAAACCTATAATGTTTTTCTATAGTAGCTATCCCCTAATTGTGTTATCCAAAAATGAGAAAAATTTCCCCATGTAAGGCAAATTATTAAAATTATTAGTTAGAGTACAATCATTTGCAAATACTACCGTTGTCTTTTTATTCCTAGCGTTTTGAATAACCGCCATTTTGAAACGGAAAATAAATTATAAATAATTTTGCACATTGTTATTCGTCATTATTGCAAACATCTTTACTATATTATAGTTTCATTACAATTGGTAGCCGCGTTTATCCGTGACTCCGTAACAATTACAAATAGAAATATGGTGAAGTTAAAACTGGATTCAGAAAACCAGTGTATTGCTATGCAAATGTTGGAAATTGTTCATTTGATATTCGAGTGGGAGACTGTAAGCAAATAAGACAAGCAAAGAAAGGGTTAATTTAGAGAAACCCACCCCTAAACTCGGAACACTTAACTTGATAAATTTTAGGAACTTCAGTTGCACGATTCTACATAATTGGAAGCAGAGGCTTGAGTAGGACAATTCTTGCATCGTCATTTATTCCTTTAACTTTCTACTCTAAAATTGTTTGTAGGGAAAAAATAGGTTATGGAACCTATTTAAATCCAGTGTCTGTAATTGTGATACAATTACTGTAAATTTTACAACATATTTATTATAATCCCTTTATCATAAAATATAGACAAAGGTTACTTTGTTTATAATTGTTGTCCTTTTAGATAGCTTTCCTTTTAAATTTAAACGTTGCATTTCTTCCTGGGTGTTTACCAGAAGTAAAGGGTAATTGGTAGCAGTGTGGAACCATAACCCAGAGATCCGTGGATCGTAACATATAGTACGAAGTACGAGCCACGAGGTCCGTGGCTCTGTTGTCAACTGTAACGTAACGGAGAGTTATGAATCTAGCTACTCCATGTGGATTAGTGTTGTGTCCGTTAACGGGTAACAGCTAATCGTCAACGTTGACCATCGTCAACGCTTAACGCAGTTGACGTAGAAGTGTATTAACTGCTAACGTTGATTAACTGCTTAGTACTTATTAGTGCTTGCAGGTGACGCATCAGTGGTTGTTTGTTAGCGCCAGCGGCCCACTCGATGCGCGCGCACCCAGCTACACGTACACCTCTCAGTCGTCTGTTAGTTTAGTTGAGCAACTAAAGCGAATCAATTAACGTCAACGTTTATTCATCAACGAATCAACGTATGTTTCTGCTGTAGGCTACTATTTTACTGTTTGTTTTTTACTAAAACTAAAAATGTATAAAACAAATAATGTATCGCTAGACAATGTTTGTAAATTAGAGAGTAACATTGATGTTTCCTCCCCTCAAGGCGAGTAATAGACTCGTCCGAGTCTAAGAAACAAGCGGCAGTCGATTGATGACTAGAGCCTTCACACTTCTCACTAAACACGTGCACACTGAACAAAGACGCTTGGTCTTCTGTTATGTCTGGCAGGTTAACGTTAGCAGTTTTTTTCAACAGCTAATCACGCTCAACGTTAACTGGTGTTTAGTTGACCGTTGTTAGCGTTAATGCTCACCACTAATGTGGATAACCTATTTTTCCCAATCGCACGCCATTTATACTACAGAGGCGTAGATTTTGACACTGTATACTTAATGAATCACTCAAAAAATATGTAACCAACCAACACCGGGAATCATATTTAATAATTTAACACATAATCGGGGAACTTGTAGTTTTAATTGCAATTTATCACTAGATACTCATAACCCTAGTTTTAACGATGCACATGCAATTAAACACATTAAAGACCGCTTGAGTGACATATTGGCCCCCGGATAAACCAGTCACCACGCACACTAAATCTAACATATCCTTAACCTAACCTAACCTAACCTAACCAAACATAACCTAACCTAACCTAACCTAACCTAACTTAACGTAACCTAACCTAACCTAACCTAACCAGTCGCCACGCACACTAAACTTAACAGGTCGTAATAAATTTCGTACATATAATTGAAAACACTATTAATGGT